>SSNR01000275.1:15767-36649 GCA_006937965.1 Callopanchax toddi | reverse complement strand
CCCCCCCCCCCCCCCCCCACCCCCCCACCCCTAATGGACATGCATGTTTACCGGTTGGTTTATTAAAACATTCACAGACTCTGAGCACTCAACACATTTTGATCAAGACGTGCAAATCTGACCAGTCTTCTTCTCAAAGAGGTTTTGAATAATGATTTTTTTGGGGGGAAGGAGAAAAATAGTTTAAGCAGACGGTTTAAAGTTTCCCATTAAAACATTTAACCTCCTGAAACCCGAGCTTTTGTTTGGTGATTTTTTTAATTTTACTTAATCATCAGGGATTAGTGGGACCTCATAAACATACCAAATTTAAAAAATTAAAAGATTTGCTGCACTTTTAATATGAAAAATAAACAGTTTGGATTAAAAAAATAATTCTGGAAGAAAAACAAAAGTTGACAAAAATATTATAGTGCAGTAAAGCCAATGTCCTCTTATGGGGGCTAACAAAAACTTTAGCTCTGCGTTAGCATAGCTTCAACTTTTCAACATATTTTTTCTCTAAACAATGCAGTTCAGTAGAAAATATATGGAACCAGCAAGCAGCTCAAAAAGTCCATACTTTTTTTGGGTACGTTTTGCATTATGGATTTTAATTTGAAGGGGAATTAGCTAAATCTTTGGTAAAGGTGATTTTTTATCATTGCTGAGGCTGAAAAAAAGAGAGAAATGAGCTAATTAGCTGAATAGGGTCCATCTATAAGCATTGGCAGTGGGTGACAGCTGGAAGCTGTTAGGCGTGTGGAAATGAATTTCCTCTCACTGTGAATCTAATTATAGACCTACTAACCGAGTGGGAGATCTGTGGTTTGGTGGGGAACGCGCCACACCAGCAACAGGTCATCACAGATAGGAGATGTAAATAAAAAGAAAAAGCTTAAACAAAAGTTTGGAGGTTTTACACGTTAAAGCGACTCTGTGGGGCGCTAACATTTATGAAGCATCTCAGGATTGAGTTAAAAAGTGAGAAACAAAGTGTTACAAGAGAGAGAACACCTAATAAAAGTCCTTAAACGCAGTTTTATGATTTATAGCACAATTAAAAATCAGCTAACACATCTGACCAATGAGCAGAAAGGTTAAATATAAAGTCCTACAACCTCAAAGTTCAGCTCATAAATATTAAAGTGACAGTTCAGATCTTGAACAACCTCAGTTTGGAGCAGTTTGCTAACTGCTAGTCACAGTGAAGCTAAGACTAAAGTAGATTTCTACATCCTAAGAAAGCTCAAAGTTAAAGAAATTTAATAGATTTTCATTCGAATACTATTTTATTAACATTCAAATCATAATCGCTTTCACATCACATGGATCTTCTGGCAGAACCTATGCTAAAACAGAGGTGCTACAGCTAGCAGGTGCTAATTTCTACTAAAAAAAACCATAAACCATAATAATAACCATAATCTTTGTTTCTTCAAACAGAGGTTGTTCAAAGACCTGAGTCATTACAACACATCAAAGTATCATCCTGATTAACCAGTTAACAGACATCCTGATAGAAATGTAGCTCAAATCAACATCTTATACTTCTTGTGTTTTGATTTTTTTTTTTCTGTAGCACAGTGAGAGAAAACCACTGCCATCAGGGAATAACTCTGTCTTTAAAAAGTTAGAAACAATATTTTGGTTGGGCTAATGCATCATAAAAGGCAGGACTCAAAGTTTACAGGACACTGAACCACACCAGCAACGTGATATTCCTCCAACTACGCCACATTACACAGCATCTCGGTTCAATATGATGTCATTCTAGGCATGCTCAGCAGTGGGCATGGGACAGCGCTGTCCTCCAGACTGTTAGCAGCCACGCTACAATCTGAAAACCTGACAAAGATCAGATTAGCAGGGCTTCGCTCTCCATCACCTCCTGGTGAATCCAGACCACTGCAGAATGGAGACATCTAACAATAGCCGTGGTTATGGACATGTACAGTGGCTATATAAAGTATTCACCCTTTGGTTATTGATTTTATAAATCAGTTATAATAATTTGGCTTCTTTTACATAAAAAATAAAGCCTTTAATATCAATGTGACAATTGATTTCTACAAAATAATAATAATAAAATAAGTGATTGCATTAATATTTATTTACCCTCTTTTAAAGTGACTGACTTAATAAACAGAGGTCTAGCCAATTGGTGCTAGTAGTCTCACAGTTAGAGCATTTTTCCACTGCCCTGGTTCCACTTCCCAATTTTGGAACCAGTGCCGCGTTTTTCCACAGGAAAAAACTGGTGCCCTAAAACGAGCTCCGAACCAGCACCTATACTTTGCTGGTCCAGTCGCAAGAACCAGTGACGTGACGAGCGGTGGGCGGAGTCTTAGGGAGATTAAAAAAACTGGCAAAGACCCAAAGACCGGTAACGCGTACGAAATAAAAGCGCTTTTAGCAATACTGAAACACACTCTCAAAGTTTGCTAAATAACCAGCACACCCACACTGAGTTCGGCCATGTTTGTTTATGTTTAGTGGGCGTGACCTGTGACGTATTATCATGCGGCTCCAGCTGAGCTCCTGTCTAGTGGGAATGCGGCCGGTTCGCTGTAGTTCCAAGTCCAGCACCAGTGTAGTGGAAATGAGGTTTTAGTGGAACGGAGATCACCCGAGTTCAGTGACCGTCTCATGTGATTATTAAAGACACCTGAGCCTGGAAGGTCCATCCACTGGTTCATCAGTGTTCCTACCGTTACAGCATGAAGACAAAAGAACACTCCAAGCAAATCAGTGTTTTCACTTTGACATTAAACAGATGTATTATATTATTGGCGCTGTAGCTGTGTGGTTGCCACGTGGTTCTATCTAGTCAAGGTTGTGCAAATCCTTTTCAGATCAAGTCCTGCCTCCCTAGTAGTGCCTGAGCAGAATGTGTCATGGTCAAACTTTAAAAAGCAGCTTGACATTTAAATAAAATAAAACTAAATGTGTCATTTGCTTCAGAATACCTCGACTGAGATTAGGTTGGATGGTAAAAGGTTGCCTACACTTTGAATTCCTGGTCAGTTTGAAAACGGTTAATTTCCTTCCACACTAACATTTATATTGACTGTTAAATGCACTGAATTGTTCCTTTAATCTGCAGATGAATGAGGTATTCAGATGTGTCCTTCATAGCCTGAAAAAGCAAACTTTATTTATTCAAGGATGGGAGTTTGGGCGAATGCACCTGGGCCTGATTTGGCCCTTCTTTATGAAAACTTCCTTTATGTTGAAGCTAATGCTCGCATTTAGCAACGCAACCTGGTTTGTGTTGTGTTGGCCTGACCTTGTAGGAAAAAAATGATAAATTGCTCAAATTTTAAAGAATAAGACTGCTGTTGTTAATAGATCGTACAATGCTTTAAAAAAATAATTTCATGGTGGTCCTGAAAATAATGAAACTTAAGAGCAAGAGTAATTGCCATATTTCTGTCTGATTAATTCAGTGGCGCTAATTGCTTTTTTCTTATATCCCAACATGATAATTATTTTTTACTCATTTTGAGCGATTTTGTTAGCTTATAAAAATAAAGGACACAGGAAATGTGACGTATGTTGTTCGTTTTTAATATTTTTAGGAACTACTCACTGATCCAGCCAGGAACCACACAGATCTGGACAGCCTTCAGTCCAAATGCTGAGTGGGAGAATGTGTTTTTAATAAATCAGTTCTAGTGAAAGCATATTTGGTTTACTCCTACATTTGATGGTGGCTGATGCAAAAGATTTCACCAAACGGGATGAGGTTAAAGGATCTGTTTTTACAACATGACTAGAAAAACAGGAAAACATTTCAGGCTGTTAAGCATAAAAACATTTAGATTGTTTTAATTCTTATTTATGTTTCATAAAACACATCAGTTGCTCTTTTGCATCAAAATTAAAAGCCTCAAAGTAAATCACCTGGCTCTCATAGTGATGACATGAAAAGAACTTTAAAGTAAAAAAAAAAACATAATTTATGAATATTAATGTAAATTAATTAATGTACGTAAATTAGGCCTGGGTGGTATCCACATTTTGATAGAGTCAAACCTCCACATTTCACCGAGGTGTACGGTATTACCGTGACCGGCGTTGTATTGGGAACAGAATTCGGCACGGGTATTTTTGGTCATGGCTGCATTATGACTGAATTTTAACCAAGTTACAGAGTTTCTATAAACTAGATCATGATGGATACTACTGAACTAGTCCCTCAGGGTCATGTTTTGGGACCAGTCCTCATTTATACACTCCTTCTTGGACAAAAGAGAAAAAAACTGCCTTCCACTTCTATACAGATGACATCCCTCTGTACTGCTTCTATAAAGAATCTTAAAGCTGCTCTAGTTAAGCTTCAAACAAGCCAGGTATAGCTAGCTAACACGGACTCAGAGCTCTTGCCCCTCCCGTCAGTTAAAATCTCTAGGCCCCGCCTCCCCATGAGAGTGCAAAACACCAGTCGTTGAAACCAATGGCGTAGCTTTGCTAATGACACTGGTGGGGACCAGGACGGGACACAAACGCAGTGGGTGGGGTGTTTAATGCGTTCATCGAAATAGGAAATGCAGATTAAAGCAATCTGACTTGGTCCTGGTCTGGGGACCGGCCCAAAGTTACTATCAATCGGGAAAATGTCCGATGGCCCAGTCTTCAACCAGACCCAGGGCAGGTGCCATTGGTGTAAGCGGAGGGGCTCGCACCGGTCAGTCCAGACAAGTATGACTGCTTACCCTGGACACAGGTCCGTCTGCGAACTCCACGCACAGCACCTGGTCCACTGGGCTGCACGTATTATAGTTGGGGATGCAGACCCACTGTATTTCTGCATCCTTGGATTGAATTATTGATGGAGACAGTTCAGTGATAGCTGGGTATTGGTGGGGACACGTCACCTCCGTCAATGCCAAATCTACACTCATGGGTGAAACGCTACACCAATGTTCACCCAGGTTTTCCCTCTTTCTACGTCCAACCGCTTTTTGTTTTCTGCTAGCTGAAAAAGTGTTTTTCATTTGAGACTCTGGTATTTTTTCCTACAATTGAAGCGCTAACAGCCGGCCGTTTCTGTCCTTCTCTCACTTCTGAGATGTTCTGCTGAAAAATGCTCCAGCACGCATTAATGGAGGATCCAAGCAGTGAGGAAGTTTGGCGAGACAGACAGCCGGATTGTCCAATAGTTGCTTTCGGTCCGAAACGTATGATTGGCTGAGGTTTTTAGACGATTGCGGGACAACCACTTTATTAACTTCTTTCATGTTTTTTTTATTGCCACAATATATTTGATAATGTATGTCATTTCTTATTTGTGTTCATTTTTTTCTTCATTTTATTACTCTAATTTTATTTTATGCATTTTCATTGTGAAGCCCTTCGTGATGTGGAAAGCTGCTAAATAAATAAACTTTACTTTCTTGACCACCATGGATAAAATGTTTCACCGTATATAACTAAATGGAAAAGATTCACCAGAAAAACAAATGATTATCAGAAGTTTAAAAAAAAATCTTTGGTTAAGAATCCTGATTAGACAGACCTCCAGTCTGCTCAGGTCCCTCCATCATTTCTTTTACATCAGAACTGGTTCCCACTTATAGCACCTTTTCTTTAACCTGTCTAGATTTGACGAAGCACTTCTACAATGCAATACTCCTCCACTTATTACACATTTGTGATTTATGTATGCAGTGTTTTTATTCTGAGAAGAGAAAAGTCATAACAGGGTCAGTGGGATCTCAACCTGAGACACTTTGACACGTTCTCATATTAGCATCCCATTAACCCTGGACTGACAAGAAGGAATAATCACATATTTAGATCCACCAAGGTGGTGGTCTATGCAGAGGTGGAAACATCAGACACATTTTCCCTCACTTACATTCGATCATAATAATGATTCAGTCAGTCCAGAGCATTTCTCTCCAGTTTAATCCAGATAAAAGACATGAAATCTGAAAGCTTAAAGCAGATTAAATGAATTTAAAAGACCAGTTATCTTTATGTTGTGGGAAATTTAAACTTTCTTCAAAAACATGTAGCCAAAAACATGATCTGAACCACAGAACAAACCCCAGTTTTAACGCTTTAAAGGTACTGGCCAGAGGGGATTTTCCTTTTAATGACGTGTAAAAAGTATTCAAATATCCTTTGGCAAAAAAAACAACATTTTCCCCAAGGCTGGATTTTAAGAAAAAGCTATTTTTGTAAACGTCTCCGGAAAAAAGACGCTATTTCCGTGTTTGTCCCCGCCCCCGCCACTTACGTCATACCAGGCATAGCTTTAGGAGAGCAAACAGGAAAAGGTTAAAACTATGGCAGAGAACACTTCATCAGAGTCAGATGTAGCATCAGAAACTTCTGCTAGTCAGTCAGAATTATCTGCTTTTATTCTGATGAAGACAGTGATTATCAGGTAAATAAAGATTTAGGAGATCAGGCTACATGTTTGAGCCAGTTAGACCCCGACCAAAAAGTTCAGTCATAATCTATTTTTATCCGTCATTTAGCCTAATAATTAAAACAAACTTGTATTTATTACATTTTTAATGGCATTTAATTTTCATTCATTTAAAATAATATATTAATTGTTCATTGGTCGCTTCATCCTCCACTGATTGTTGCGCTGCGGAGGTGAAGCGCTCTGAGTGACAGGTCGCTGCAGCGCTGAACGCTCAGAGATGAGCTCAGCGGCAGCAGACTGAATGAAGTGTGTCCGCAGGCTGCTGGTCACTGAAGACGCCGTGCTGGCTTGTTCCTGATGCCAGCAGTGATGTTTAGACGGAATGCATCACCGTTTTTAGCTCCTCGTAGGGCGGATTGGAGCCTCACCGAGACGCGGAGCCCCGCTCGGAGCCGCTGCGGGAAGAATTAATTTTTAAGAACATTTAAACCAAAGAGACATTAGACAGGAGCAGGTCTGGTGGTTCAGCAGATATAGGGCAGATCTTAGGCTACGTTCACACTGCAGCCAAATGCGCTTCAAATCTGATTTTTTTTCCCTCATGCGACCCATATCTGATTTTTTAAAGACAGTCTGAACGGCACAGATCCGATTTTTTCAAATCCGACCCAGGTCACTTTCATATGCGGTCCTGAATCGGATACGTATCTGATGTTTTTGGAAGCGACTCCAGTCTGAACGGACATGTCGCATTGAATCCGCCTCGTACGTGACCGACAGGAGACAGACCGCTAAATGCGCCGGCGGAGGGAAACGCTCCAACACGTAGAGCTGATACTGGAGACGGAGGCAGTCGGTGGACAGAAAGTGAGGTTTTGGACTTGATTAGTAATATATTACGTGACAATTCTGTTCAAGTGAACTTAGCGCCATGGCGTGGACTCGCGTTTCTGGGAAGCGCTGTGGCGGTCCCCGTGTGATGAGTGATCTGACGGACTAAAATGGTTTTTAATCAAAATAACGGTGCGAGCCGGTGCGAGCCATGCAGAAGGCATTTTTACACCATTCTGACCACGAAGGTGAACAGAACTTAGCTAATCAAATTGTTTCGACGGGAAGGTCTGGTTGTTTACAGAGACGGTGCCTCGATGAGCGTCATCAGTGACGTATGCGGAAAAACTGTTCTTCAAGATGAGACATGGGAATTTAGGCTCAATTGATTTAAATTTGTGACAAATTTGCTGATCGACATGAAAAACTGATATCTGGTATTGCTCATTTAAATAGTAAACTGTAGCTACATACTATTTATACAATTTTGATGCTTGGTCTGGCCAGTACCTTTAGGCTACACGTAACATCAGTTACCTGACAATTCAGCCTGTAGAAAAACAGCCAGGTAATTTAGTTTGGACACATCTGACATTCATGCAATGTTGCCTCGGAGCATACTTTACATCTGCTGTGTTATGTAAATTATACACAAGTTATTCAGACACAAATAAAACATAAGCCCAGCAGGAGACGTGATATAAATCAGATTAAATATTATTTTAAGTAAAAATGAGTAAAAAGTTAAACAATAAGAAACTAAAAGTCCAGGGTGTCGACGTTTGACCACAGCTTCGAGTGAGAAGGGAAGTAGGTGGATATGAAGGTTTATATATGAAGAATTTGAATAAATACAACCTTGTGTTCTTGTACTTTAACAGTACACTCCTGCTCCTCAACATTTTACAGGAATACTTGGAGGCAACACTGTTATATGAATAAAGAAGAGCTGGTAATTAAAACTGATTAGAACTAAAACAGCCCTTTATTATTTGTTTAATCCTAAACCTTTTTAAATTCTTGCCATGCAAAACACACGGATGAGCTTCCAGTTTGTCAACAGTGTTTTTACAGTTTTCTCCCAATAAAAGTGGTGTGGAAGAAAGAGGAGGAGAAGGAAGTGACAGGATGCTGCTCTAAAAGATCACACTTTTTAAAACAAGACTTTACTTCCACACATCTGCTGATAAGAACACATTATCAGAGAGGAGAGCTGCCTTCCAAAAAGAATTAAAAGAGCAAATATCCTTTACATTTATGTGCTGAACTGTATATCACTTAGCATAGGTGGGCAACAACAGAAAACTATTACAAGCAGTGGCGGTTCTAGAATAATATTAGAGGGGGGGTCCAGGGGGCACTGGCCCCCCCTCTAGATCTGCCCCTGATTACAAGTCAAATGAATAATGATCCAAAATTACAAGTTCAAAGTTAGAAAAATCAGATTTAACATCAGGAAACTCAAAGGTTCGGCCTCAGTCTGGACTTTGAATTCCAACATGGCCGCCTCACTCAACAAAAGTGGTAAAAACACTGAAATCATAAAGTACATTTTAACAATTCTGACCAAAATGATACTTTAATAATCCCTTGAACTTACTGTACATTTAACAGAAATGACAAAAACACTAATAAAGTTTCAACAAAATGAGAAAACCTTCCTCTTGTGGAATAATTAAACTAATCAAAGTTTGAGGTGTGCTGGAGAGAGATGTGTGGTCAAAAATCCCCTGAAATCCACATCATAATGTAACATAAGAGCTGGAGACCTCCTCTGAATAACCGTCCTCTAAATGAAAAAAGAAAACCACAGAGAGACACAACAAATTCATAAAAATCCCACACCAACCGCCAGTAAGTCAGTCTGAGAGACAGTACCGTCAGTATTACTTGTCTTTATCACAATAAAATGTTGCATTATTTCAACCGAATTCCACGTTAGTCCACGGGTGTTTTCACACCTGCTGTGTTTAATTAATTTACATTTTTCCTCCTTGTTGTGGTTTGTTTGTGTAGACGTGAACACAAATTGCACTGGGTTCTGGTGCGGTTGCTGTTTCCTAGTGACTTGTAGCAACCAAGGCAACCGCACAGGAGACTCTTTGGGGGAGGTGGTCGCTGTGCGGTTCCAAACACACATCAGAGCAGTTTTCTTTAAGCGAGCATTAAACCAACCAACTACCGGGTGTACACTGCAAGATTTAGCCTAGTGCATTCCAATAGCCTGGTTTGCTTTGCATTCTGGGATGTGGTTGAGTTCACAAACATCACTAGCTAGCCAAACACAAACCAAGGGATCACGTGATCGAACAGCAGGAGCTAGGGCGTCATACCAGGATGTGGACTAGTTCAGGCTCAGAACACATCATAGTCCTGACCCCTGACACGTCTGACCATCAGACTAAAACTGTTCAACCAGGAAAAATGCAAAAAACTTCACCTAAACTCGCACAAAAGTCCTAAATCCTGCTCACCAGGTTTGCTAACTGATTTCAGCATAGGAGGCTAAACAGGCAGACCAAAAGCAGATGATCAAATGTAATTACAAAAGAGGAGCTGAATGAATCACTGCAGCTTTCTTTTATTTAACATTTAAGCCTTTCTTTCAATTTTGTGCTGACACCCAGTTCCTAACCCTCATTATGTTATGAGGTTGCAGGCTTGCTAATATAACGTAGCATAGGTGGGCAACAAGCAGATAAATGAATACATTTAATTAAAATGGATGACCTAAATAAAGAGCTGCAGCTTTCTTCCTGTCAGGAGTTTCATTTGGGCTGTGATTCCGACTCATTAATGCTTTTCTATGGAGACTAATGCAAAAGTAAAAAATAATAAATAATGAAGGACAAATTACATTCAGTGCATTAAGCAGAGACACCGAGAACCAGCGCCCACACGGTAAGTGCTGGCTCGCCCTATCCAGTAATAAATTGACTGCCACTCCAATCAAAGGAGCAACCTACTGCACACTCCTCGGGACGCCCCATTGCATCAGGATACTCCATTTAATTAGGCCAGATTCCTTTCAACGGCGCCGCGACGTCACTGTGCAGAGACGCCTCGGAAAACCGGCACGAACTCGAGGTTTTAGTCATTAGGAGAATCAGGTCAGGCTCTCCATCCGGAGGACGAACACATTCATACAAACACCGTTTCATAAGGTTTCAGGATGAGCTGCGCGCGCACACACACACACACACACACACACACACACACACTGAGGACAGAAACAAAGAACGGTTGGATTTTTTAGGACTCATTAATTAAAGAAACAAATGGCTGAAAGAAACAGCCATAATGGACGTGTGTATTCACTGCAGATGTACAAAGACACCGTAACAGTAAATTAGCGGATGTTGACGAGGTGGGGTCGGCCTCCATTTCAGATTTAAAAAACAGCTTCATTAGCAGAATCTGAAATTAGAATCCTGATTTGTGTGAATGTTGATGTCAGCTGGTAAAACAACTGGAGTTGGAGAGACACTTCATGGCTCTTTGGTCAGAATTGACCCACAATTCCTAGCTGAGCAAAGTCTGCACCAGTGGCATGGTGAGTTAGAACAAAACTCAGGAAGAAAGTGAGGGGAACCCGTTGTCAGTCAGAGTCAAACAAACCAGTGGCGGTTCTAGAAAAAAATTAGAGGGCTGCTTTTTTAAAGGGGTGCATTCTAAAACACTAAGCACTTAACATGGGGGCCAAGCTTGTTGTCAGGGGCCCACTGGCCCCCCCTCTAGATCCACCCCTGAAACAAACGTTTGAATTCCTCTGGTTGAACCAACTGACTCACCTGCAAACACCTGAAGCTAACAGACGATGAAGAGAATCAAAAGACGACATGAAGATTAAGGATTTTTCTCCTCATTGTTCTCTGAGCAGGAATAAATAAAAAAATACCAATAATGTTACAAAATACATTCACAGAAAAGGCGGAGTTACCCTCAGATTGTTTACAAATGGCTGATTGTTCTTTTATTGCTTTATAAAGCCACTTGTTTCAAGTTCTCTGTTAGTTTTATGTTTAGATGAGATTCAAGTCTAAAACAAACTTCTGGACGGATTCAATCTGAACTGTAATGGATGAAGTTGTTACTATAAATTAAGTGATTACTTTGAGCAAACATGAGTTGAAATAACAGTCATATTTTATGTGTATGTGTGTATACAGTATATATAAATAAATATGAGAAAATATCTGTGCGAATACAGCTAGTTCATACTGTATAAAAGTAAATATCACAATACCATCTAATCTGTAGTGTATAAATAATCAAACTTTATATGTTTTTATTTTGTCAGGATGAGCAGATGTCATGGTTTTCTCTTACTTTTAGTAGAAGAGATAAAATCAGCTTCTTGACTTGTAAAGGTTGTAAATGGTTGACTGGGGGATTATTAAAATATAAAATTTTTACAGCACGACTTTTGTTTAGTATTAGAATTTGTAGTTTTACTTCCGTTTAGTTTGTGGTAGCTTAAAATCACCTTTAAAATCTGATTGTTTTATTCTGAAAGCTCTCATTTATTTGTGTGGTTATTTCTCCTATTTGTTTCCCCTTTAGACTAGTAAGGAATTTGCAATTATTGCCCTTTTTTTCTTGTTATTTTTGCTTACTCTCTCACTCAATCTAGTTTTTATATTCTGTTGTTACGCTCCCTTCACCCATCAATCTGCGTTTAAGCCTGAATATAAATGGTTATTTCTGAGAGTTCATTAAGAGCTTGTTTAACTAACACCTCTCTTCTATCTTGTTCAAATCTTCAAATCTTGTTTGATTTAATAACAAAAATTATTTAATTCATCTAATCCTGGTCATATAACCTGATTCTGATTATTTTGATGTGATCTAATTATTATATATGTAAATAATTATCCAGATTTCCTTCCTGTCATCAGACCTTCTGAATCAGTCAGGGAACATGAGGTAGATCTAAGTTTTTCTCTGCGGTTCTACCTATCCAAACACGTTTTATATGAAAACTTCCAGAGTCCACCAGGTAAAGCTCTAGTCAAATACCATGATATTTTTCCCTGAGTTTACTTCCTTTTCATACAGCTCAAACAGACCTTACCCGTACTGCGAGATGAAATGGATTATTGAGACCCGAACAAAGATTTGTTGCAGCCTCTGTGGACGTGGAATTCGAGGCTGAAGCGGATCCTGGAAGAGCTCTCTGCAGGTGGGTGTCTGAGCCTGCCCCGGAGAGGAGTTCTGAGTGGTGGAGGTGGAGTCGCTGCGGGGGGAGTGCGTGCCTGCAAGACAAAGAAGAGGAAGACACAGTGAGGAAAAGCACAAGTTTTTCCAATGAGAGGAGATGCAGACACATGAAGGATTGGATAAATGAGAAAGAGACCAGAATCAGAACAATGAGAAGGGTGCTGGAACCTGGATGAGAACCAAAGTCAAACTGTTAGGACTTTTTAGCATTAGTGTGCACACTCATGCTTGATTTGAGCAGCAGTGCTCAAACTAATCAACAGGCTGCCTGTTCAAGCCGGTACATGGGCACACCAGGGTCAGCGTTGCCAGACTGGACAGTTTCCACACACAACTAGATGGTTTTGATTCTGATTTTGCAGGTCAAAGGAGACCTGACTGTGAACCAGTGGTTGAAGTGGGCTGGTACGAGGCGGTACGCAGTACCGGCACTTCTAAAAATAGCTCTTTAGCGCCACTTCTCGGGACGCTGAGAACGTACTCATAGCGTCCCGGAACGCTCAGTAGTGAGGGTCCGTTTAAATCAGGGGTGTCATTCATACGGCCCGCTAAGGGGTTTGATCCAGCCCGCTGGATGAGTTTTGAAAATAAAAAAATTAGGGCTGGGACTTTAACGCGTTAATTATGATGCACGTAATTATGATGCACGTAAAAAAAAACCCCCGCAATTAACGCAACTTGCGTTTGAAGCAAGGCTGAGCTTGTCAGCATCATTTCCTGCTGTCCAGACACTCAAATCAGACCTTTGACGCACGCGGCCCGTGCCAAGGTCCTCCTTCGGAGGATTCAGGCCCCCCACTCGCTTCACCTGTCTACGCGGTCGCCGTAAAACTCAGCCCTCCGCTCTGTCCTTTCACCACAAAAACCGAAAAGGATCGGCGGTGAAACTGCACGTCTCTAGCCTTTAGGTTTATTCCAGCCAGTGGAAACGGCGGATCGCATCCAAAGTGCGTTTGTTAGATGCAGCGTGCCACCGAACTTGCAGTTCTGCGAGCTGTGCCTGTCAACTTGGCCAGTGATGAATCCTCCACATCTAGTCACAGGAATGTGAGGCCAGGGCTTCCGATCGCGTTACGCACAGAGATCAGAGCCCAAACTGGAGCGTTTGCGCTCTGTGCGTCCTGGTCCGCGCCTTTGGTTCGTTTCTGGCTCAACACTCGACACACTGCAGCTGCAGCATCGCTGAGCTGAAGCTGATAATTTTAACTAGAGCGCTGGACGTCAGCTTGGTGCACAGATCAGTACCGTCCTGACACTGAGCTAAAAACACCTGAATGGGTTTGGATCCAGATCTGGGTTTTCCCTCAGACCCGATCTAAATGAAACCATGGTGAAACTGATGGTGTCCAGGCAGCATCACATGGATTTACTGGTTTTATACAGTTTTAGATGAAACACTGAGTTCCTCAAACCCAGACCCTAACCCTATTTGAAAAGATAAACCAGTACCAAACCCACACTGGTCTATAAACAATAGAGACCCTCATTGAAAACGAGGCAGAGCCTCCAGACCAGACCGTGGGTCAGTCTGAACACTGCAAAAAATGATTCTCTCATCCAGGTGTTTCCACATGTTGGAAATCTTTTATTAATAATATTTTAAGACAATAAAAGTTTTGTGTACTTCTGCACAATTGTCTTAAGAAATACTTGTTTATCTTGTGTTTTGTAAAAGAGTTTTTGAATAAATGTGAAGATTTTCAAATGAACTTGTAATTTTTCTTGCATGAAAACAAGGAGAAAAACATGCACTTGTTATTTATAGGTAATTATTTTAGGATTGTACTGGTCCGGCCCACTTGACATCTGATTTGTCTGCATGTGGCCCCTGAACCATAATGAGTTGGACACCCCTGGTAGTGGTCAGCGAGCTCATGTCCACAACACCTCCATGTTTGGGTTTAACCGGCATAGATATACAAATGTAGACGCCTCATAAAGCGAGTACCACCACTTCTTGTTGTCCACTTCAAGCACTGCTGAGAACCACTGAGTTAAAACAACTTCATCATCACAAACAAGCATGTTCTTGTGACATAGATGGACCCAGCAAGCATGGGCGTAGATTTTGCATGGACAGATGTGAAGTGTTCCCACCAATACCCAGCAATCACTGAACTGTCCACACCAATAATTCGATCCAAGGATGCAGAAATAGGTCTGCATCCACACCAATCCATGGACAGACCTGCAGGGTTCCCGCAGGGTCTTCAAAAGTCTTAAAAGCATTGAATTCATGAATTTGAAAATAATACCTTTAAAAGACTTGAAAAAGTCTTGAATTTTGATATCTGGGTCTTAAAATGTGTGCTGTATGTCACTTCTCCGTATCACATTTCACCTCAAAGGTTTCATTTGTCAACCACGATTATTCTGATTAAATAACTTGTCATACTTTGCACATTCCACATTTCTTTTAAAAATACATGAACATATGTTCAAGAATTTTAGTTTTTCCTTGTCGGTAGGTCTGTGAAATGGGTATAAAACTTTTATATAAATGGTCTTTAAAAGACTTGAATTTGACTAGAAGAAACCTGTAGGAACCCTGACCTGTGTCCAGGGTAAGGAGGCATAAAGTAAAGTAAGTAAAACTTTATTTATAGAGTACCTCTCAAGATATACATCACAAAGCACGTAAAATGAGAAAACATAGTTTTAAAAAAATAAACAGATTTGAATAAATGAGTAAGAATAAAACATTTAAAAAACTGGACACAAATAAAAACAGACTTAAACAAAGAGATTTAAACTGATGAGTTTTTAAATGAGTCCACAGACCTCAGTGAGAGTGGAGGAGAGTTCCAGAGCCTTGGCGCCACATGAAATGACTCTGTCTCCTTTGGTATGTGTCTGGATCCATAGATATCATATATATCACTAGATACCCTATGTGGGACTCTACGGCGGCCATCTTGCTTCGTACAGCTGACGTTCTGCTCTCTATGGCAGCAGATGGAAGGTGAGCGATCAGCTGAACTAAAAACACTCATAACTCGATTAAAAATGAACAGATTTACAAACGGGTTACTTTCTTACAAACCTTATTATGTATAGACTTGAGATTTGATACTTTTACAATTTATGAATTTCCCGACCATTATCGTTATATTTTGATAGATATTCACAGCCACGTCTCTGACATTTATACAAATGCAAACCGTTTGAAAATCGGTAAAAAATTGAGCAAGTTAGAGGTATTTATTAGTACATGCTCCATTGACACCAATGTAAGAAATGTGGGCAGCTGTACAAACTAAGATGGCCGCCGGCGTAGGGACGTCAGGGTCCATTGACGAACAGCGCGGGTGAGACATCTAGTGATATATATGATATCTATGTCTGGATGGACCAGCGCGAGCCCCTCGCCGAGCTGCTTACGCCGACGGCACCTGCTGGGTCTGGATAAGGACTGGCCACCAAACATTGTCCCGGTAATTTGGGCCGGTCCCCGGACCTGGACCAGGACAAATCACTTTAACCTCGCAATTCTTGTTTCGGCTAACGCTTGAAGCACCCCGATCTAAAACAGCTTATTAGAGACTGGAGCTGAACTCGACTGACGTACGCAGCGCAGACTAGTGGTGTGGAGGACTATTACTCCGGTTAAAATGACAAACAATTTAAAAAGCTAAATTAATAAATGCTGGTGATCTGAAACAGCCACTGCAATCTGTGAATATAATAAAATTATTTGTTTTTGATCCATGAATGTGTCACGACCGTATAAAGTTCAGACATTTTCCTGGTCCGTTATAACATCACTCTCAATAATAACAGATATTCAGTTTATTTTGGTTCTTTGAGGTAAATCGGTGGCAGGTCAGAGCTGTACAGGAAGAGCCGGGTCATTTTTTAAAAAACTTGATGCTGATTAAAAAGCATTTAAACTTAGTTTACCACCGAGTCATGTTTTAATAAGGCAGGTTTTACTAAATGAAAATAAAACATTTTAATGATACATATTAAACTCTGAACAGTTCACGTGTGTGTTTGACTGACAGGGTTTAAAAAAACTATTTTTGTGAGCTTCAATTAAAACTTAGGCTCATTATCTTAATTGCAATCTCAGTATTTAATTAGCAACACACATACACACACATACACACACACACCAAGTCATTCAGGTGTGATCGATGCCCTCTTAATCTCCACCTATAAAATGAAAAAGGAAAATAATATCAGTGTTTTGCTATCTTTAATTAGAATGTAATGTCAAAATTAATAACAATCAAGTCAATTAGCATTCAGAGCCGGCTGATGTGCACCGATTCCACTCTTTAATATCACTGTGATTCCTGGTTAATTGTCATTATTATAGAAGTATTCAGCGGAGCAGCTGAGAAATTAATGGAGCGAGCTGAGCTGACAGGAAAGGAGTGGAGATTTGTTGAATCCAGACCAAAAAAAAAAAGAGAAAACGAAGGAGAGCCACCTCCCCTCAGCAGGATCTCTGATTTGACTGTGTCTAAATTAGATCTCTTTCCCAGAAATACAAAACCCCTCCTGTCAATGAAATTACTCCCCCATTGGGAGGCATAAGTATTTTTCATTGTCTTTCAGACCCCCTACCTGACTTTCTATAGAGACTTGGAGACAGCCTAATACCTATATCCATGTGAGACAAAGCCTCGTATTAAACAGCCATCCTCCCTTTCTTCGGCTGTAACTCTGACTTTGAGAAAATAAACATGTTCAGCTTTAGGGAGGAATATGCTGCGACAAGGTCAGACGAAACGCTGCGCCTTCCAGTCCCGGTGAGGAAAAAGATCTTATGAAGTGGAGGCTGTTTCAGGCGAGGACTGCTAGTTTGCTCTCTTACAGCTCAGAGAAATACATTAGAGGGTCTGGAATTGCAGGATCATCAATTAATGATTTCCTGGGCTGTAGTTTTCCACCCCAAAGCCTGGTTTTGTAATCTGCACTGAATAACTTTGTGTAGGACGGCCGCTAATGAGGTTCAATAAAGATGTTAGCCACAGGCTGTGGAGGGCGAACTCACGTCCTATTTAAGAGTCACGGGATTCGGCTTTTAGGAAGAGATGACCTATTCAGGGCTGCGGGGCTGTTTACCTTCAGGTCCCTGACTAAATATTAAACCTTAATTATCAACGTGACCACCTGGGATTATCGAATATTCAGCCGCAACTGGGTTTTTTTTTTTTTTTTGCAATTTAAAGTAATTTTGCAACCATGTTGAAGTGTTTCTGTGAAAAGTTGTAGATAGATCGCTGCCAAGACCAAACTGATAAACAGCTCCATTTATAAAAAATTATACTGTAAAGTTTACACCTCCGAAAATGTCATTACCGTATTTTCCGGACTATAAGTTGCTCTGGAGTATATGTCGCAGCAGCCCAAAAATGCATAATAAAGAAGAAAAAAACATATATAAGTCGCATTTTTGGAGGCAATTTTATTTTATAAAATCCAAGACTAAGAACGGATATTTCATATCATTAGCTGTTTTCATAAAACAATGCCGGCAATTTGCAGCGAAGCTGAGCCGGCATCTGGGAGCCCGTCGTTCATAAGGGTTCAGACCGCGCCGGTGAAGTTGTGCAATCGTGTGCTTTTCACAAAAGATTACTCACTGGTGGTATAAACGGGTTACGGAGGCGGTCTTTGCGCTGTCGTGTCGGGTTACAGAGACGTGAGACGGAAGTAAACAGACAGGCTGCTTCTGCTCATAACGCCAGAAGCACCCGGGTCAGCTCACCTTTGCTACGTTATTAGCAACACCTCCCTCTGTTGTGATCTTCATTCGCAAGTCTAGCGCTGCGGTAATATCACGACCAAGCATGGCGGCTGATTGGTACACAGGCCTACAGCGCCATCTAGCGGTTTTAAAGCGGCGTGAAAGTGAATAAAACATGTGAAATTCTATACTTTGGTGTATAAGTCGCAGAATCCGCCAAACTATGAAAACAAGTGCAACTTATAGTCCAGAAAATACGGTACATGGCTACTTATCAGGAACACCGTAGTCATTTACAAGCATAAATTTGACCAGCAGCAGCAAAATAATCACTTTACATTTTCTGCAAAAAAAAAAACAACAAAAAAGTTTGATTATTAGTGTTTTGTATGAACTGTGGAATTTAGGAGCTTGAATTTTTAAGATGGCAGTTGGACCACATTGATGAGCTAAACAAAGATATGTTCAAATGGGCAATGAAGACATTGAACATAAAAGCACATGTCCTTCTTAAGACTAATTCACACACAGCCTCCAGAACCGGTGCGGTCCGGTTTCTGTACGGCTTCTGCAAGGACGAAAAAACACCGAGTCCAATCAGAGAATGCACACCTGCTCCAGCGCGGTGGCGGTACAGATGCGTGTATTTTACATGTTTTTACATGATTTTTTCCTCATGTAAAATTCTCTTTTTTTTGTTCCAAATTCACACATGAAACATGTGGATAACATTTTTTTTTAGCATGTATTAGTTCACACATGGTAAGTTCACATGTGATTTCCACATGTTTTTCTTTAGGGGTTTAGCCACTTTGCTAAGCAGTTAGCTGCAATGCCTGGAAGCTGCACAATGCTAAACTGACTGCAGTGTAAAGGTTTAGAAAATAATGCATCAACTCTGGTGACATTTAGCAGATCAGCGTCGTTTTAAAATGGTAGCAATGCTCTAGGATCTTGGCTGCACTCGCAAATAGCTGTTAGCTCATCAGTCCTGAAATAAGTGAACTATTTCTGTGAACAGAGGCCATTCAGGAAGTAATTAAGGTTTTGCACATAAACGCTCTTCAAAGTGGCCGATAATTCCCTTTAGAGTGACTATGAGTCAGATAAGCTTCCCTGAAATGATGTCTTTGCGTTAGCTTTCTGCTAACGAGAAACAACCAGAGGTGTCACATTCGAGTGCACAGCTGCATCGTTAAAGCGCATTACGTCTGACATGAGGACAGAAGGTGGGATTATCTCAATGCTATTGTCTTACATTTGGAGTACAGCCGACAGTTTAATCAAATCTTGAAGCAATCAATGCAGCAGCTCCGATGGACACTTCCCCTGCCCTTGGAACCCAAGGAGTATTCAGAACTGATACCGGTGGCAAAAAAGAGTCACTTTGGATACATCATCACAGAGAATGAGATTAACCTCCCATCCTCCACCCACTGGGATATCTAATGTCACCCAGCTTATCTTCTAAGCGTCCAATCAACCTCTAAGAACCGAGTCTGAAAACACCTCGCGGCCTTTTGTTTGTCTTTTAACTCCCACAATACCACAAAAAAAAGTATCTGTTTGAAACTTTTTACTGTTCCACCAAATGATTAAGTAAACCTGCTGCGCTGGTGGGAGGATTTTTCTGCACGTGTTTGCAAAAGAATACAGAGAGAGCAAGTGGTTGATGTGAATCAATGACTGCCTAGCAGCATGGGCATGCTCTGCACTTTGTTGCAGAAATATCAGGACACAGCCCCCCGTGGCTGGACTGGACGCTGTCCCAAACAGGCTCATCAATTATTAAAATGTTTTCCTATTTTTCTGTTTTCCTCCATTTGTTTCACTCAACAAGATTCAAAGAGATAAATCGGAACTACTGGAGGATTTTCGGATACGTGACACCACAAATAACAGCACATATGTAATGATATCACAGTAATGTCAATGTTTATCATTAGATGTGTAAAAATACTTTAAAATCATTAAAAAATACATTGTTCAGAGTCTTTCTTGCAGTATTCTTGAAGGAAAAAACAAAACAAGCAGCAGGAACAAAATTAAAGTGGATAGTTGACAAAAACTATTATAAAATTAATCAATAATATAAAGAGCCCCTAAAGGGAAGTGAAGAAATGTATTTTTACCAGCAGTGATGGGCAGTAACACATTACAAATAATGCGTTACTGTAATCCAATTACTTTCTTCAAGTAACGAGCAAAGTAAGGGATTAAAATTGCAAAAAAGTTGTTGGATTACCGTTACTTTTCCGCAAGCAGACTGCGTTACTAAACCGTGATTTTTTTCGGAGCGTCTCCTGACTTTTCCGTCTGAGTTGCGACGTCGGTGGTAACAACGGACCGGTGTTTAGATCAACAAGTGATCACATGGAGCTCAGAGAGATCAGGACTATGTGAGGGTGGACAACTTTTATCTACAGACAGAAATTACATCTCTGATCTGAACAAGCACCTAAACCGGCAACGAAACCCCCAGGTCCCCCGCGGACATGATGACCGCTGCAGCTTCTGCATCCACTGGGTAAACCCCCGACCGACGGCCCCTCTCCTGATAAAGAGGTGAAAACAGAGCGACAGGACTTAGAGCAGCTGGACTGAAGAAGCTGTGGGCTGCAGGCTAAATTGTCCAGGTCAGGACACGCTGTCCATTTCCAGTGTGGACTCTTTGCTTTATTCCGAGTCCGACGCACCGTAGAGAAAATACCGATCCAGAGCATCAAGCTGCAGCAGACATGGATGTCGTTTGGGGGGGGGGGGGGGGGG
>SSNR01000274.1:858688-892435 GCA_006937965.1 Callopanchax toddi | reverse complement strand
CAGGAGCTAACGGGGAGACTTGAGTCTCGTTTCCATGCCAGGTTTGGTACGGTTCGTGGTGGGTCGTAGTCCGGTACCGATCCGCGATTTCATGAGAGCATTTCCTTCAGGTGTCTGACCCTCACCTGGCTGGCGGGGTACAGTAAATCCATGCCGCGATGCTCTCCAGAGGGGATTCCCGTTCCCAGCGGCTCCCAAGAGGGGATTCCCGTTCCCAGCGGCTCCCAAGAGGGGATTCCCGTTCCCAGCGAGGCTCCCAAGAGGGGCTTCACGGCGGGGTTTCCAGCCTGACCGGACACTGTTTCGGTCAGCCTCGAACCGCTTAGCTGCATCCTGTGAAACTTTTTATAAACTCTTTCATTTCTTAACAATCCACCTGAACGCAGCTCAATGTTTGGAGCTCTGATGATCAAAAACCTGGTGCTAAACGCTGGTATTTTATCCAGACCCGAGTGAGGAGGTGGGTCACGGTCTACAGCTGGACCGACAGGGTACAGCCTTACAGGACTGATTGTTTTTATCTTTTTTTTTTTTTTTAAATCTTAATAAAATAACTTCTCACTATAGTAATAAAGTAATAAAATAACGGCACTCTGGGGGTTTGTTTTGCTCGTCACAAGCAGTGATCAGTGGATCAGTTTTCTATATAGAGAACGAACGGTCTCCCTGAACTGTCGTCACTTCCGGTTTGATGAAAAAATTGACAATTCTCACAAAAACGAATCCAAGAGCCTAAATAAGCTGAATTTGTGTACATTTTTATTCAGAAAAAGTTTCTATTATATTTCTCTAAACATTTGTTTAAGGGAGTGTCTAACATAAAATATGCTCTTTAAGAGTTGAGTTTAACAGTTTCATTCAGGGTTCTGCTATCTTGTTTTCTATCCGACTTGGTCAGAAGAACAAACTGAGAAATGTGACACTTCAAGTTGTGTCAACCAACAGACCTCTTATCTGATGTGAAAACAAACAGCTGACAGTTAAAGACCATTGATTATAGCTTCATGTATTTAAAACCAACTTCTACCACCCCCACCCTCCAGTTGTACTCGGAACAATAGCTCTTTGTCTGATAATTGAATGTTCTGCTGAACTTGAGCCCCTGCATTTTTTAATGAGTGTGTTTCAGCCTCACAGTAGAGGATTACATAAATGTGCACATGGTTTTTAGTTGTTTATTAAATGTCTTGGTCAGCTTCTCTTTGATTCTTCTTTGCGTAGTGCTGCTTTCCTGATTATAGGATTGGGTTACATCAACCTTTGTATGCATGAGCTGCAATCTTCACTTTCAACCAGTTCTTCCAGTTCTGTTCTTGTTTATGAGAACTGCAACAAACAAATGAGGTGTTAAAAAAGCAGCACAGCTATTAGAATTTTACTGCTGTAGGGTGGTGGTGTGTGACTTCATGCTTTGGACTTTTTAAGGTATTTAAAATGTTCATTGCTAGATATACAGTAGTTTGCATACCAAAGTGAGGTTATGCTGGTAGAGATGAAACAGCACCCTGTACAGATGCAGACTTCAACAGCCAGAGTGCTGAAGAACTGAAGCTCTGTTTAAAATACACATTATTTTGAACAATAATATCCCACTTTAAAATGTGAATATTTAACAGAATAATTTGAAGAAAATAGTCAGCAGATGGAGAGATTGGTGAGTAACACAATCAGGTCAGAAATGTCTGTATTGATCAGGAAACAGGATCTTTAAACGCTTTTTCTAAATCAGAGGTCAGTATATTAATATGCTTTTTTTATGGTGTTCTAATTTAGTTGTATTTAATAGAGTGAGCTTTAAGATGTATTCATGTCATTTAAACGGTGTTTGACTTTCGTTCAGCTCCCCTCCACGTCCTGGGTTCATGTTGTCTTTAACTTGCTCTTGTCAGAGAAATCGGTGTGCTTTGACCTGGTGTTTGTATGGTAACACGATAGCCTCACCCTCTGTTTCCAGACACACCCTGCGCTCTCACCTCACTCCCTCCTATATTTCTCCCTTTGCAGGTGTTCTGGGTATTGTGAGTCTCTACCTTCTGTTTGGATATGGAGCCTCATTACTCTGCAACCTGATTGGCTTCATCTATCCTGCGTATTTCTCGTATGTATGATGTCAAATCTGTCAAAACACAGACTTTTAACATTTATTTTCTATATTTATTTCTATATTTTAATACCTCATTAAACACCATCTAGCAGCCTCATTAATACACATTAAAGCATTTTAATTTACTAGTTGTGTCAACGCCTCTAATTGTGACTTTTGATCCTGAATTTCTAATCAGGTAGTAAATAATCACAACATTTTGTTACCGACTTATCTACATGGAATGCAGCCAGTGTTAATAATTAATGTCATTAATTGAGCATGTTGTTTCTCTTAAGGAAGTAGGATAGTCTTTGGTTTTCCCTCAGTCTTCTGCTTGAGTTATAAAAGAGACAGTTGAGCTCATTTTTAAAGGGCCTAAATGAGTAAATAAAATAATTATTCTTAGCTTTTAAGAAAAAAAATTAAACATTTTGATAAAAAGATAACAAAATTAGACTTTACTACTATAATGCTCATATCATATATCAGCTTTTTGCATAAGATCTCTTTAAATACAATGACCGAGAACAAAAACAAACTATTTGTTTTTTATTCTTTATTAGGTTTTTGATTTGATGGTTACTTCAGACATCTTAATATATCGTTTTAATCACAAAACTATCAAGTCCACTCTAAAAAGCACCACAGACATCAGGATTTAAATGAAAACACAGAGACCTTCATCCTCAGTTTCCTGACTTGTGCCCCTGTTTATTCAGCATCAAGGCCATTGAGAGCAATAATAAGGAGGATGACACACAGTGGCTGACCTACTGGGTCGTTTATGGACTCTTCAGCATCGTCGAGGCCTTCTCTGACATCTTCCTCTTCTGGTTTCCTTTTTACTACGCTGGCAAGGTAGGCTGATGTTTGTCTTATGAACGCTTGTAGCTCACAAAGTCCAGTTACTGACAGCTGAGGATTTCAAACGTCCAAAGAAATGAGTGCTCTGGTTTTAAACTGCATTATGTACATGTTGTAGTCTGTGTTCTCGGGTGGGCAAACTGATTTTAATTCCATTAAAAAGTAAAGAATGGAATGTTTAGTTTCATTATTTGTAAACAGATTATTTTTCTTTTTCAGTTTTTTGATCAGTTTGATAAATCGCTAACAAAAAGTGAATAAAAAACGACAAGCTGTTTGTAATCAAACCGCTTTTCTTAGCTGGACAAATACCTTTATGTGAAGGTGGCTGTGTGACAGGTGTCCTGAAGTCATCTACAACATGCAACACCCTCCTAATAATTAATCAAATCAATACTAGTGGCTGTACTGTCTCTACTATCATCTCTGTTTTTGTTAATGTTGATAAGAATGTGTCTCTTCTGTATAATATTAGTATTTCCATGCTGAGTTAAATTCTACAAACTAGGACTTTATTGTCTCTGCTACCTTGAAATTTGCCAATACTGCTCTCTTGTGGACAGATTGTATAAAACAACTTTTTATATATAGTAAGTGGTTAAAGGTTCATTCTAGAAAACTATAGAAAACTATAAAGTATCAGAGCCTTGCTGACTGAATTACACTTTTGTTTGTACAGACACTTGAATGTCGTAAGTGGAAACTTTCCTCCAATACTTTCTGCAGAATAGAAACTGCTCACGGCTAGTTGTGAAAGCTTGGGACTTTCTTGAGGATTAGTCAACAACAAAAACATGTGATTCTGCTTTGTCTTTGCAATGGTCAATCCAAATGCTGCTTCGCTGACTGATAAGAGAAACAGTCTGCTATGCTGTTAATTCAAAATAAACTTCTCATGCTAATTACAAATATGTTCTTATGTTAACTGACGGGTGTATAAAGTTACTAGCTGATAATGTACATAATGCATCCTTGTTTCCAGAGCAGTACAAATGCTACATACAGTAAATGGGGTTAAAGAATTGTCCAATCATTTTCATTTTTATATAAACTTTACAAAGACAGTGTTAAGGATATATTTTTTAAATGAAGTGTTTTGGAGCTTATGATTCTGAAATCTAAAAGTTGTATCCTTCTTGCTAGATATACATTTCCTTCAGCCTAACAGTCTTGTTGTTTAGTTTAAATGTTTTTTGTTTTTTTTTTAATTAGTAAAGGTATAACTTACAATAAAGGCTGCAGCAGCAAAACAATGTTAATGAGTTTATTCAGCAATGTCCAAAACACAATGGAGCATCGTGACCCATAAATCACTTTCATGTTTATTCACTTAGCAGATGCTTTTATCCAAAGTGAGATCCTGGAGAAAACCCACACATGCATGAGGAGAACATGCTAACTCCACACAGAGAGGCCACAGTTGAACCTGTGACCTTGCTGTGAGGCACTACCCGCTGCTCCACCACGCACATTTTTAAATTTCTCATTTCATGATTTTAGTAAAGTTATAACCCTTTAAAACAAAATAACCCTACATATCAGCACATCCTGTGTTTTATTCTGTTCAGATTTATTCACAATCCTGTTGTCTCGCTTCCATTCATTTAAGTAACCAGACAGTTGGTTTTGTAAAGAAAGCAGCAGAGACCTGTTTTATCTTCGATCTGTTCTCTCCTCAGTGCATCTTCCTGATCTGGTGTATGGCTCCAGTGACGTGGAATGGTTCTGACATTTTGTACAAGCGTGTGATCCGGCCATTTTTCCTGAAACACCAGGCCGCCATGGACACCGTGGTCAGTGATCTGACTGCTAAGGCTAAGAACATAACCGAGGCTGTCACAAAGGAAGGTGAGTCTCCAACTAAACGAACGGTATGTTGTTCTTCAACGTGGTTCCATGGCTTGTTGTTTTTAACCTCTCAGTAAAGTTAGATTTATTTTTCTCCCCTGTTGTTTTTCTCTTTCAGCTGTTAACAGGGCTCTCAGCCATGATAAGGATCAGTGAGAACCATAAAACACCAGTGTGTGAGTGTGTGTGAGTGCATTTGTTGTTTCACCTTTTGTTTGTCCTCGACTCTTCATGGTGGAGGATGCTGATCGACCCACACGCCACGGTGAACTGAAGCCTCTCTCCTGAAAATCAAAAGATTTAGTTGAACATCCACCTTGGTTCACTGCCATCAGTGCTGCGAAGAGTCGATAAAACTGTGACCTTTCTGTGTGATTTGATTGTCTGTTATGTTGTCACAACAGGTGGAAAAATAGCAATAATATTTAGTTATTTACCTGTAAGTTTTAGACAAACTCCAGTACTGTTTGTTTGACTCATCTGTGACGTTAAATGTTTACTAAACATTCAGACATTAATAACATTTGAACCTGAGTCTAAAATATGAAGAAATCCATGAAATAAAGCTCAGTCCTCTCAGGAAATGTAAAGGATTTTATTATTATGAAGGCACATGTTTACAAGATGTTTCTAACCAACTTCCATAGATTTTCTTGCTTTTCTTGAGCTTTATTTTCATGTGTGCCAGACAGGATTCACACTGGGAAGCTTCTCAATCTGTAACAGGAACTGGAAAACTTCTGTCTTTTAATTTGTCTTAATTTATTATCCCTTTATTGATTTAAAGAATAAAAACTGGAACCTTGACTGACAAACTAAAGCCAGTGTGTCTGACTGATTGGACTTGCTCCTGTTTCTTCCACCTCTTCATATCGCAGTGTGGGGGGTTTATTTTGGTCCAGGCTACAAAGTTCATGCACCGGTGCTTTCTGTAATTGTTTTTTGTAGCAGTAACCTCGATGGATTTGCTTTGCTGTGCTTATAAGAGGCAGTGCCTGATTTAGGAAATGAGCAACAACTTTTTCAAGAAAAATCATGAATTTTTGCATAAATCTTCCATTTTTTATCCCAATGTTAAGCCCTCTAATATTTTGAAATTAGCATATTCAGCCACTCTGTTTCTGAAAATCCATTTGATCTTTTTGGTCTGCCTCTCAAGTACAATTCAGTCCGTCTAACTGTCCAGGCATTAATTTGTGTTTGGCTCTGTGCTCATGCTTGGTAGGCTCTGAATAGGAGGCCGTTTGTGTTTGTGCGCTGGATGTAATACACTGGAAATGGTGGATGGAGCCGGCATGCTGGTCACACAGCACCAGGGGGAGAGGAGGGCACCCATCTGGAAACAGCCTCTGTGAAGATGTGTCTGCTGTGCATTTTGTTGTATATCAGCCGCTGAAGGCCAAGATTCTATTGATTTTACTCAAAATGGAACCCAGAAACCAATAATTGCTTTGTGTTGCTGTGTGGTTCGAGTATTGGCAGTGATGGCTTGGGACGAAGGAAGAGTCAACAAAAAAAGAACAAAGTGGGATTTTCATCTGTGTTTTAACGAGCAAATCCTAAAATATGTGCCTAAGTGATTCGTCTCTTTGCATGTCCCACCATCAGGAAACCAACATCTATCATTTCTAAATCCTGGTTTCTAAAACCTAATAACTATGGATTCCCAACATTTTCCTGTAAGTGTAAACATGATGTTTGTAGTTTTGAGTAAAAATTCTCAGTTGATGCAAAAAGAAAGCTTGAAATCTTGAATTTTTTAAAATTTCTCCTTTATCTGATCAAATACAGTGCTTAGAAACCGGATTTGCCCCTACACATTTCAGCTGTATGACTTTATTGTGAAGCTGAATTGGTTCAGAACCGCAAAGATATTTCACTTTTAAAGATAACCTGAGTAAATCTGGCATGCACATTTCAAATGATATTTATTTTAAGATGAAAAGGATTCTCAAACCAGACTGCTCCTATGAAACTGGAAAACTAAACTAAAAAACCAGGAGGTGTTGGTGAAAACTGGTAATGAGCCTCACACCACTATGGAGGAGTTTTGTCCCACTCTTCTTTGCAGAATTGGTTAATTTCAGCCCCATGAGAGAATTTTCCCAACACGAACAGTCTGTTTAAGGTCAAAGGTCAGATATTCTCCTTCAGGATTTTCTGGTATTCAGTAGAGTCCATGGTTCCAATTACAGCCAGTGGTCCAGGTCCTGAAGCAGCCACAGACCATCACACTACCACCACTATCTTGGTTTCATGATTTTCTGAAATACAGTTGGTTTAACTCCTGGAGGTATTATTTCTCCAGACTGGCCTGTAAATGACCTGGGGTCAGACCAGAGGAGCTGGAGGAGGTGACAGTCTGGGATACCCTACTGCCTCCATGACCCAGATCCAGATGAATGGAAGAGAGCAAGGTGAGGGGAGACGGGTCTCTGTGTTGTTGTTCTGCAGAGGTTTTGAGAACGGTTTCTTGGAGGCCATTTTTGTCTCTTTCTTATTGTTGAAACATGACTTCAGACCTTAACAAAGTGAGGCCTGCAGTGGTTTAGATGTTCTGGGTTTGTTGGTTCTAAACAAATGCAAACAGTTTACCACAGAAACACTTCTTTGGGTTCCTGCAAGTGAGACATTTTGTAAACATTCTTAAATTTCCAAGCAATCAACCTGTCTTGAATCCTGTTAAAAGCTTTCCTCATTAAACTTAATGAGGATGTGTTCACTAAAGAAATCCATTCCTCTCTTTTGTGGAGAGCTGCTTTCTTTGACCTTTCTTGTGCCTGACAAGCCCAGGGTTCAGTGGGAAACCGAATTTGAAGTTGAACTTGATGCAGAAGCACGGTCAAAAGCTTTTAGATCGGCTAAGAAATTATTATTTGTAACAGACTTCAGGAAATCTAGAATTTTACATAGATTGCAATGTACCCCCGAGTTTTAAAACAAAATTTATCCACAGATTTCTCCTCTCTGTGTCAAGTGGACTAGACTTGTCTGCACTGGTTTGTTGTTGTCTTGTTTCATAAAAAACAATAAATCATTGTTAAAAAAAACCCAGTTCATTTATGATTTAACAAGGGGGGGGGGGGGGGCATTTTAAACTACATGATTACAGGTTGATTTGGATCACTTCCCCCTCCCCTTTGTGCAAAACCATCATTCCTGTCTCACCTGCATTTTCTGCAGATCTAAAACTTTGTTTCAATTATTTTAAAATGATTTCATCCAACAGATGTAAAAACTGTTACACACCCTGCAGTACCGATGCAGACCGACAGAGGGAGACAAACGCACTGCGGTGTGGACTGAGCTGGTGAGTCATACAGTCAGAGCGTCACGTACAAACAACAAAGCTCACACTGAGGCCTGATCTGATCTGATATAGTCTTCTTGGGGTTTTAATCTCCAGGGAGAAGCGTAAAAACATATACTTAAGATATTAAAGCATGTGAATGACATAAAGGCTGTTTGGATGACAATTACTTGATGTTAAGATTGGTGTCCTGATGGGCTATTAAAGTACTTCCTGAAACACCGAGCTCTGTTACATAGAGTAGGAGTAATATTTTCATCTATTCACGTGTTACTTCCTTAGTAAATGGATGTAGTGTGGTGTATTGTTTATATAAACTCCTCTATGGAGCGTTCTGGGGTCGCTGTCCATGGTGCTGATCAGCCAACCAGGTGGGATTTTGGCTTTTTAAAACTAAATGCTTTATTTTGTCAGTAATAAAATACAGAGGCTTTAAATGTAGCCTCATTTCTTTAATATCCCAGTTCCATAACCATAACATATGTTTACAATAAATTGTAAATGACTCATTTTGCGTCTCCAAACTTATAGGCGATTATTAGTTTCTGCATTTTTCAAAGAAAGTATCTGACATCTTCTTTACTGACTTTATTTTATTGTGTTTATTGGACTGGGTGACT
This sequence comes from Callopanchax toddi, assembly GCA_006937965.1. NCBI lineage: Eukaryota > Metazoa > Chordata > Actinopteri > Cyprinodontiformes > Nothobranchiidae > Callopanchax > Callopanchax toddi. Next base: position 883,707 of record SSNR01000274.1, on the reverse strand, counting down.
GAGATTTGTCAGGAACCAATCACCTTTAAGCCCAAATCGTGGTCTCGTGGTGCATTTTCTTGTTAAAATATCCACTAAATGTTGTCTTTATGATCTCAGTTCTATTCATTATAGTTAGTCATTGCGTCAAATCTTTAGGAAGTAGGAGCTGCAAGAAAATCCAGTGTGGAGGAGAAAGAGAGAGAGAGAGGGGGAATAGCACCTCCCACGTCCTATCTGTGAGCAGGAGAGAGAGGGAGACGGGGGTTGTGCGTGTGTGACTGCGTGTGTGTGAGTGTGTGTCTGCCGTGGTGGTGGTGCTGAAGATCGGACGACATGAGCTCTACATGAGCCGCGTAAAATGCTTTAAGGCGCGTTCGGCGTTTGCGTTTGATCCCTCCGAGCCGAGGACGAGCCTGAAGCGGATCTGTGGTCCACGTCACGACCAGGTACGGACACGCAGCTCCTCCAGACGTCTCACAGATTAAAGATGTTTCCTTCTGCCTGCCTGACCGGCCGCTGTGCGCCAAAGGATCTCCTTTAAAGGCTGCATGTTGTTGTTATTTGAGTTTTAATTCATCCAAACCGACTGTTATCATAATCCTGTCAGATCGTCTGTAGTCGTGTGAATTTATGGATGCCTATGTGTGTCCCGCGCAGCCATGTCGGGGGTGGGGGTGATGTGGGGGGTGGAGAGGAGGAACTGGGTTTATTTTATGGCTTTGGGAGGTGGAGGGGAGGGGAGGGGGGGGTGTGCTGCGACTTGGAGATGATGCTCCGCTCCGAGATGGCGATCCTCTGGTATTTATGAATGAACCTAGCGGAGTAGGGTGGTCTGTAATGGCGCTGCGCACCAATCTGCGGACCGACTGCCACCCCTTCCTGACTACAGCCGATCGAGGCGGAGGTGCAGCATCACAGGCTGCACACTAAAGCGTGACGCCGACGTGACGCATAAAACCCGATTTCTGAGGCAAATGTCACGCTTAATCCTCCATCTGGACGCGGCTTTCTTGGTGTTTTGCCTCCTCCACGCCCGACGCACTGGAGAGGGGAGCCATCATGACATGCAAAAGGAGCTGTGAATCATTTAGGCCCCCCTCTGTGCGTGTGTGTGTGTGCATGTGACTCAACTTCCTGTAAGCACTGCCAGTTCTCAGTGTGTGTGTGTGTGTGTGTGTGTGTGTGTGGGGGGGGGGGGTGTTGGGGGGGGGGGGGGGTGGGGGGTTGCAGGGTTTGAAAGAGGAAGGTTATGTCAGTAAATCCCGCGAGTAAAGCTTTAAAGAGTGCATGTGGCTGAGAGTAGCGCAGAGAGGATGGATGGATCCTGTCTGTCTGTCTGTCTGGAACTGTCACGGTACGGTTGCATAACAACACTTGTGTCTACCGAGGCAGGGTGAAGAAATGATTCAGTACTTGGTAACAGGCACGAGTGGAGCATTGGTGCCGGTGATGAGGGAAATGGTTCTGATGATGAGGATGATATTAGTTGGTGATGATTTCAGTAATGAAGCTTCTGCAGATACTGATGCTAAATACCAACGACTGATAGAGACACACATGTAAATTCTGACCTGAAAACTGAGAAATGTCTCTGATCAGAGGCTAATACCTCACTTATATAAGTAGCTTATTTAGCACGAATAACCTCAACACGTTTATTCTAAAAAGAAAATCAAAATGATTTGGATTATGTTCTAATAAATAACATGATGATTAAAAATGTGGAGGTTTTCATTCACCTGTGTCATTTAAAGCAGATTCAAAGAAAAATTCTTGAATGCAACTGATTATTTAATCATTTAATGTTCACACCCAAAAAACTAAGTCCTATTTTTTCTTTGCCTTTAATTCAAGGCAACATTAATTTTAATATGATTTAATAATAATAATAATAATAATAATAATAATAATATGAGGCAGTAATATGTAAATTTGTGATTTGTTTCTGTGAAAGGTGCTATATAAATAAAACTTACTTACTACTTACTTTATATTGTAAAATAATTTTCCATTTTATTAGTATTTTTCCAGTCAACCCTTTCATGTATAGCATAGCAGCCACTAGCTATTTTAATGCTTTTGTTTCTTTGGGGGTTGATACTTTCACATATTAATAGTTTTATTATTTAATAATAATAGTAATCTACAAATACAACTTTACAATAAAACTATTTTGATTGACTATAGTAAAAATGCAATAATTAATAAAACACAAAACATTCATTTAGGACAATAACAACTGGTTTCTTGTCTGCTTCAGTGAAATACCAGTGACTAACAACTGTTTTATAAACACATATTAGTGCTTTATGAGCTGTTTGTAAACCTAAGTAATAATGATTTATAACTGATTAATTAACCCTTCATAACTGTGGTCTTATTGTAAATTTGTAACTTGATTTGGCAGAATTCAAATTCTAAATACATGTTTTTAGACTCATTTTGTTTTGAAAATTTTGCATAAAAATAAAAGATTTAAAAAATTCAGATCAAAATATTATCAATATATTACATCATTAATGTGTGAAAGGATTCAGTTCAAGTGCTTCCAAAAAAAAACTTTGTTCTGCCAGTTGACCAGAACCTTAAAGGGTTAAAGAAAATATTAACACTCCTTTTAGTTTACTTCATGTTTTTCTTATAACAAACATAACCCTTCAGAATAGACCCTTTGTTGTGTTTTACTTATAAATTCTTCATATTACATATAAGTTAAGGCTCAGTTTACCAGATGAGGTTTAATTAATCTGGGATGACATATATGTACAAATTCATTATGGGCACATCTAAAATATTCTTCCTATTTGATTGAATACAATCAGATCAATAATAATGTGTTTTAGGTGATGGTGACCTTCCTTTATCGTGGCATCAGGAAGGATTTTCTTCGACCTTAACGACTCCTCTGGACCTTTGTGCACATATGACCTCAGATTAACTGGTTTATTAGAAATTCTATCAGACGCCACCTGATTTGAAATACTTTTATAAAAAAATAAACAGAGCTGAGAGTCAAGCATTTCAAACTGTAAAATTGTCGTTTCCTATTTTAACCTCTGGATCAACGTGTGTTATTTTATCTATTGATCTCCTCTTAAAAGATCAATCCATCTTAGAACCATCTGTTACTACAGGGATTCTTCTAAAGCTGCAGTCTGTGATTATTATTTCAGTCATGTCAAAGATAATCTAAAGACAGGCTTTGATGAAACAAATGAATTAAAATACTCCCGTCTTATGAGTCAAACGGAGTGTCGTTGCTGTTACTATTAGCTGGGTGTCCCAGACTGACAGGCTGAGGGATTAGCAGGGTCATGTGGAGAGAGCAGGAGGAGCAACCCGGGGTTGCACTAATACTCAGTACTAATACACACTCCAGCACTGACTGCTGCTGCACAGAAGCAGCGTGATTAAAGGTACGGTGCTTGATTACATCTCAGGAATCAATCTGCCCTGAAGGGAAACGTTTCCACGTGAATTCACTCTGAAAGTCCAATTTCATTATATGTTTTTATTTGAACTTTTATAGCAAGTATAGCTATCTAAAACTGGGGGGTCAGACAAAATAAAATTGTTTAATTTTTTCTTTTAATCGAGATTTTACTGCAAAGCTGCTGTTTGTAACCAGCTTCTACAACCTGAGAGAATGATCGTCTTAGAAAATGTTTTAGCAAAAGGATGTTGGTTGTGGCTGGGTTATTCAAACAAAGTGTTTTTCACTGCTAAAACATTTTATATTAGTATCAGAAAAAGTCAGTTCCCACATCAACATGAAGGGAAACGTCTGAATACCTCCTCTGTGACGGATCATCTTGTTTGAAACCATATTGTCAGTAAAATGGTTCACGCTGAGTCAAAGAGATGCACCAGGTGGATCAGAAGGATTCAGGGTCCAAATGTTCTTAACACAAAGACCGCTGGTAACGTAAGTCCTGGGAATTGGGTCACTGCAGAGCAGGGCACAGGCACAGAGGAGGGTAAGCTCAATAATTAACTTCTATAAGCTAAGACACTTCAGACTCATGCAGGTAAACTCCATGCACACATTGGCACAGCTCAGATGCATGGTTGTAATCAGGAATTACATTTATTTAAACCTAAATGTAATCATTTTAGTGATGCAATGCGGAATTTTAATGCAATTCAAATAGAAGTTCACTGATAAATCACTGAACAGATTGATGATTGATGACATTGGAAGTCATAAAAATGACTAGCAGAGGCTTTTGTTATTGCTCTTATGCTTTTTTCTCATTTCAGTTTGCAGAATTATTGTATGACTTGCATAAAACTAAAGGCAGTTTTCACTATTGTTTGATGTTTTTAGAAGTACTCAATACGTTGTGGAAAAGTACTTTGTGAAAGTAAGCGCTTTACAGGATTCGGTAGTTTCTGCACTTTGCTTGTTTAGACTTTTTGTTACCTGAGGGAAGAAGTCAACAAAGACATGTTTTCATCTGACTCCTGATGCTAATAATAGAAGCAATCAGAAGGCAGGTATAAAGCTTATAGCATCAAATCACAAAACGCTTCACAACAAACATTAAAACAAACCATAAAATGAAACTAATTAAAAACGTTTATTCAAAACTGAGTTCAGGCAGGAGTTCAGCTCAGAGGGAGAGCGGTCCAGTGTTTAGGGAACACTTTCATCTTCAGCCTAATATATGGTCACACAACCTCAGGAACCTGCTGGGGATGTATGGATTTAAACATCGTCTGATGTATGCTAGTATTTGTATATGTCAGGCTGTAAAAGCCAATAGCATCATTTTTAATGGATTCTGAAATTAATAGAAAGCCAGTGCAGCTGAGATAGAAAGGATGTGACACAGGAGCCTAAAGTGTTCAGGAAAATGTGCAGATGGTTCAAGGAGGCTTCATCAAAGAAGAAATATAATATATGCATGAATAACAGGTCCAAGTCTAACCCAATAGAACTCAATTTAATGATAAAAATGAGCAAACCAGAGATTTAACATGAGCATCCACAGCGTGAAGACTGGGTTAAAGTTCACACTGATAACCCAAACTAAAGGACCACGAGATTCCATAAAGGGTTTTTCCATATCTGTTTAGTTTGATTAACCCTGATTCATTTTCTCCATTGATGTGGTTCAACAATCACACACTGGGGTCTAATCCATCAAAGACAATAAGGATGAGGTCAATCCAAACTAACTCCAGAGGGTTATTTTATAGTAGAGGTGTGATTTGACTTTGATCCAATGTATTATGTGTAAGCTCCAAGTTCAGGCCTAACACCTTCACCAAACTACAGGAAAAAACTACAAGTGAACTCATCAATTAATTCAGACTAGAGGAAACACGCTACAGGTTGTAAGAAATGTCATTAAATGTGCTTAAAGTTTGCTGAAGAGGAAGCAGATTTAACTGAAAAAATAAGGGGCCTATAACATGCTTTTGTGGCACACCTTAAGCATGGAAATTCAAAGTAGACATTTAAAGGCAGCTTTAAGTTTGGATACAATAAATATGAACAAAACCACTACAATGAGAAGTTCAGGTCAGGTCTAACATCAGTAGAACAGAATATTCTCCCACATTGTAAAATGTCTTTTACTTTTCTTGCTGTCATCTAACTACAAAGCAGTACTTCTTCACATATCTGAGGCCTTTTTTGCATGTTGTTACCCAGCAATGAGAGGAGGGTTTGCATTGTTTGAATGACATGAAGCGGTTATAGCAAATGTGTGAAAAATGACATAACACCATTCACAGTCTGTGAAGGGGACTGAAATCTTCACACTGCAAATGAGAAAAAAGGACAGCCATGTTTTTTATTTAAATCTAGAACAATATGAAGAACGAAGCTGAACCCTCCCAAGATTTCTAGATTTAGTTTTAGCTGCTGTGGGTTCAGTGAAGCAGCAGCGAGGCCGAATCAAAATTTATGAACTGAAACTCCACAGTCTGCTCAAACCTAATGAAAACGCCCGGGTCTTAAAATTGCCTCGCTAAAAACGCTGATTAATTCCTGCAGTGGAACAGACACACACACACGCGTGCACACAAGCATGCACACACTTGAGTCAATCCGTGCACAGAGAACAGGGAATCTTCTGCTTCACTGCACAGACGCACACATGCAATCATACACCTACTGACAGTCTGACAGCTGAAGAAACTTTGTGCAGGTTTCACACACTGCGACAAGTGTGTGAAACCTGCACACACACACACACACACACACACACACACTGACACTGACAGAAGAGAACAGAACATTTGTGAAAACCTCGAGCTGATAATCTGTTGATCCACTCATCACCAAATAGCCATGTATCCACAGCATTCCATGAGCACCCTGATTAAAACCCTTTCCCTAACAGATACCATGGGACTGCTTTGTGGGTGTCTATTTAATCCCGCTCTTGATCTGTTGGACGGCATTGTGTTTAATGTTGGTTAATGCGCTCCTTTTATGCCACTGCATAAGTGGCTCTCTTGAGGCAAATTATGTGCATATTTTTGCTAAAGGTGACATTTCTTTGCGCTCTCTGTAACATGAGCGAGTGCAGGATTTATTTTTTGAACTGAAAGAAAGGAGGCCTTGTTGTGGTCGGTGCCAAACTTATCTGCAAATGGAGTCTGGCTGCACTGCCACAGATGCATTTAAAGTGTCCCATTAATTCATTAAGGAACTGCAGTCCTCTCATTTCAAATAAAACAAGTGAAGAGGAGGCGAAATGCAGAGCGACAGCTTGCGTTGGGGAGGAGTGTGTCATTAATCTCAGAGGCCTGGTGTCAAGGACAAATGGTGAAAGAGTGGAAGTGCAGCATGTGTGTCACTGTGAGGTTGCACCTGTGTGTGCAGTTATATCTGCTGACAGAGAGAGAGAGAGAGAGAGAGAGAGAGAGAGAGAGAGACAGAGAGAGAGAGTGAGGTGGCTAATTTTAGCTCAGGTGAAAGAAGAGGGGAGGAGAACGGAGAACAGCTTTGATGAGCAGAAGCTGAGATCTACCACCAAAATAAAGGAAAAAAATGGCGCCAAGAGGCAGACTGTCAGGGCCAAGAGAGACAAGATCCATCGATTAAAACCACAGAGGTCTTAGTTTATTGATGTGACAGCATGGTGACCTGGGGAGGGAGAGTAAAGGAGACAAAGAGGGAAACAGCAAGAGGGAGCTCAGGGAGCAGGTCAAAGACAAACAGAATAATAGACTCAAAGGGTTACGTAAGATGTATGAAAGCATAACATCATCAGGAGGAATGTTCCACATCTTTTCTTTAATCCTTATAAAAATAAATCCTGGCAATCCTGGAATATGTGCTTTTATTTTGGTAGATTTACGGTCACAAAGAGTTCCATTTGATACAACACTTATCTCAGATCGGTTAAAACAATTTGAACAATTAGGTTGAGTCAGAAAATGCTCGGCTTAGCCAAATGGGATTGAAAACCAGAAAAAAAATGTTTAATGACATCCCAATGTTGGTCTGATATTCTGAGGACAGAGCATCAAACTACTAAATCAAAAACATGAGGAAACCTTTTAATAAAATTGCCAGTTTGTGCTGTTAGAATTTTGCTCTGGGATTCCACTCATGTCAGACTGTTCTTTCTAAAAATCAGTTCTGCTCTTTACATCGTTCTACAGACACTATAAACCGTTGCTAGGTCTGAATCCATCATTGAGGGACTGTTTTGGACTTCCAGCCTGAGCAGATCCATGTCTTGCCTCCTCAATCACTGTACTCGATACCAGGTGCTCCACAAGGATGTGTCCTGAGCCCCCTGAACATCACATGATTGTTCTGCAAGATATGGTAATCATATTGAGAAGTTTGCAGGTGACACTGCTGTTGTTTGTGTGATCTCCAACAATGATGAGTCCATGTTTAGGAGTGAGGTAGAGAAGATGCTGATTGGTGCACAGCAAATAACTGAAGCATGGTTGTGGTAAAACTGGATTCATTAAACTGGTTTCATTGGAGGAGAAGCCAAACACTCAATCCTGCACATGACTTCTGATCTTACATGGCCTGCTAAAACAACCAGCAGAGTTGGGAAAGCTCACTAACAGCTCTATTTTGTGATGAGGTTGAGGATAATGCGGTTCTTTTATGTGGTGTGTGTTGGAGCACGTGCTGACATCTTCCCTAGCTGTGTATGGGAACAGCTCTGAGGAGGACAGGAAGCAACATGTGGTTAGATCTGTCCTAAGAGCAGCCTTCCTTATAGAGGACGCTCACACTAGGATTCTGATCAAACAACATATCGACGGACCCTTCCTATTAAGCCCATAAAATATCCCCCTCCTTCATTCAGGCAGAAGATTGCACAGCCTCAAGCCCAGACAACAAGGCTGAGAAACAGCTTCTTTCAATGTGCTTTTCATTAAAAAACAATAATAACGACAGTACGTTTCAGCTGTTATCATAAATAACACTAATTAGAACATTAACAGTCAACCCAAACAGTAAAGTTAAGCAGGAATCAATTAAGATGCTCTGAGGAGCTAAAAGACACTTTAGAGCTGAGAAATGAGTCTCTCTAGAATTTTCATTACAACACTTTGTCACTTCATCATCCAAAAGAGAAATATTATATTACAAGCAGATAGAATTTTATGACCAGACTTTCAATTTTCTTTAAACAAACTGGTATTTTTAGATCACATTAAGCTTTACAACCATATTCATACATCACCAGTTTGTGTTTCCTAAAGCAGTTCCTCTCTGGCAGCTCAAACCTCAAATATTCAGCCTAAAAATGACAATTATTCCTGTTCATGTGACCGTTTGTTCAGTAGTGTTGCTGATATTTCAGCTTTTTACTACAGACTACTATGATCTAATCATTTTGAAGCACTGAAAGGTTAAATATTAGTTTGTCATTGACATCAAGCAGCAATAAATCCTCATAAAAGTATTTTAAATTCTTTTATTACACCAGAGAAAAAGAGTTCATGCTGCAGGGACGTGAGTGGAGGCCAGGGGCTCTCCTGAAAATTAAATAGTGGGTGTGTGTGCAGTCTGGTTATAAAGCTTTCTGTCACACACACACACACACACACACACACACACACACACACACACACACACACACACACACACACACACGCACTCACAAAGTCTCCATAGAGCTCAGGAGGCACTCCCTGACTCCCCTTTCATTTTTCAACTCCATGACTAATGTCATCTAGAATCTGAAAATGCAATTACAGATGCCCTGCCATCAATAGCTGGTTCCTGCTGTGCAAGCATGACAGAAATCCACTCATTCCACATAATATTGATGACAATTTACTGTTTCATCACAGCTGAAGAGCAGCACAATTTCATCTGAAGGACTCAGAAGGAGTGTCTTATTACAGCAGCTTGAAGAAAGTGTTGAACCGCTGAAGATAAATAACATGACAGAAACAAAAATATAGCCTCAGGGTCTGAGTGAGGAGGGGTTTGTCTGCATGAGAGACATTTACAGTGTTGTCCTCATCTCTGGGACTCTTTATTCAGATTATAAACTTTACAACAATTCTTATAATTCTATCATTGTGTTTGACACGTGTTCTTTTTATAATATTTTATTTCTGATAAGGATTAAAAATGTACCACATAAAGATGAGGTGTTTTGTAAAGAAAGAATTTAATTAAAATGCAAACGAAAAGTTTTTAAAGTTAAATAAAAAAGCATTTTCCTACCTTATTAAATATTTTAAATAATTTATATATCACTTTTATTGCTTTACATAATAAAACAACCCTCATTACTCAAATTGAATGAAGAAATTATTTTATAATTTTATACTTATTTATTATTTTCATACATTTTCTCTTGTTGTTAAAGAGTTAAACTCAACAGGTTTTTTTTTTTTTTAATCATTTTGAGTCAACAAGCTATAAATAAATCACTGACCTTTAGTAAACCAGCAGTTTGCTGCTGACTTCATAACTGGGTTTAACCATAAAATAAATATAAATTATTTTCCATAAAATAATATATTTTTAAATTTTTTACCTACAAAAACAAAAAGACTGGTTGAAATTTGTTCTTGGTGACACCTAACACAAACTAATCCTGGACTCTTACAAAAAGAGAATTAATCTGTTCTTAGTTTGTGTTTAAATATTTAAATACCTCGCCTTGAGGTTTTTAATATCAGTTTGTCTTGTTTAATTTTACTCTTGTTTCCGTGTCTTTCGGATACAAAGACCTGGACATTATTCTCCTGAGATCCAAGGACTCCATTTGTCTCCTTCAAGGTTTTTTCTTTTCTTGATCAATGATGAAACAGGGTTGTTTGAGGTTTGACCCTGAGAAACTGTAACTCTGCAGAGAGCATTGATCAAGAAACTGTCTGCGTCAGGAGAAATGAGCAGAAACACAAATAAAAGTCATCCTCCCTAATTTGTTCTCTGGCTCATAATCAGACCAAGTGGGCTTATAAAATAATGTGAACCCCGGTGGACTGAGAGCCAGGGCCTTTCTTTGCCTTGTCAGCTTTTCCACTGTCCAAAAATAAGTTTAACGCCCCTCTTACTGAAATGATCTTAAACTTTTCTTCTCCCTCGTGTTCCCATCCTCCAGGTGTAACACTGTCTCAGAGCTGAGGAGGCAGGATGCCGGAGCAGAGCAACGACTATCGCGTGGTGGTGTTTGGGGCAGGAGGAGTGGGGAAGAGCTCCCTGGTTCTGCGCTTCGTTAAAGGCACTTTCAGAGACACCTACATCCCCACGGTGGAGGACACCTACCGGCAGGTGATCAGCTGTGATAAGAGCGTGTGCACCCTGCAGATCACAGACACAACAGGCAGTCACCAGTTCCCAGCCATGCAGCGCCTGTCCATCTCCAAGGGCCACGCCTTCATCCTGGTCTACTCCATCACAAGCAAGCAGTCTCTGGAGGAGCTCAAACCCATCTACCAACAGGTAACTAACTCAGTTTATCATCAGAGGTGACTGGGAATATCAACAAATGGTAATAAATGACAAACAGATGTGTGCTCTTATCATTTAAAACAGTGATTTTTAATTTGGAGACACTACATTTCTTTTAGTTTATTTGAGACAAGATGACTTTTCTCACATCAGCTGCTCTTAACAGCTTAGTATTGGATTAAGATTCAGGTTTTTAATTGGCTTTTTTAAACCGATGTGACCTTTATTGATCTCTAACCTGTGTTGTGTTGGAGTCCACCGAGTTATGGTTGCATAACCTGTTTTAATCTTCAGCATTTTCCTTTCAATTCTACTGGCGTAGAAGATGAGTGAGTGGGTTTCATGCAAAAATCTGAAGGCTTTACAAACTTTTAAGAACCATCAGTGTTGCACTAGAAAATGTTTCATATGACAAAGTCCTAATAAAGTTTAAAAACTGGCAAACCTATTTAAAATAAAGGCCTGGCATTCAACATTCAAACAATGTCTTATCCTGCTGGGTTTACAGCTGTTTCTGGTAAAACTTTGAAAATAACTTCATGCTTAATCTATCAAAATATTACAAGCTCTTCTTCCATTCATTGGCAGTTGAAGTATTGAATGACTCTCAGCTACAAACACATCAAACTATGACTTAAACCTGATAACAATGTTTGTTTTTGTTTAATCAGCTGGAGGTCATCCTGACTGAGGCTGACTTTAAAAGACTTGTAAATGCACATCCATTGATTAATCATTGAGTTTCATTAAAATCTGCTCAACACTTCATGAGATTTGTTTCTAATTAACAAGACTGATTCCAGTAGTTAATGCAAATTTAGCTTAAATGTTGCACAGTGTGCATGCTGTGGACTCCACAGTTGTATGAAGTTTTCTTTAAAATTCTGGTGGCTCATTAAATGTTTTCCTAACAGACAAGATATGGTTGATTTAATGGAAACTTAAAACAAACATCGTTTGCCATCAGTTATCACTCAGAGTATGAACTGGGAGGGTTTTCAGCTACCAGTCCCTCAGATTTTAGATTAATATCTGTAAAATTGACAGAGTCGTGGCTGTTAAACAGATTTTACTCTAAAAGTAACTCGGTTGAAGATTGAAAGTTATTTAACTCTGTTCAGTGATTTTTGAGAAACACTGACCAAAACAGTCTCTGTTTGCCTTTTGGGGGCAACTGACAATTAAGAATGGAGTTTGTTTACTAAAATAAGCAACGGTATCCCTGTGTGTATTTTCTCTGCAGATCTTGGCCATAAAAGGCAACGTGGAGTCCATCCCCATCATGCTTGTGGGAAACAAGAGCGATGAAACCCATCGGGAGCTGGAGACCAAGGACGGGGAGGCCCAGGCCAACCAGTGGAAGTGCGCCTTTATGGAGACGTCAGCCAAAACCAACCACAACGTCACTGAGCTCTTCCAGGAGCTCCTCAACCTGGACAAGAAGAGGAACATGAGCCTCAACATCGACGGCAAGCGCTCCGGGAAGCAGTCCCGCGCAGAGAGGCTGAAGGGCAAATGCAGTGTGATGTAGATCCAAGAGGGGAGGAGGAGGAGAGGGAAGGGATTAGAGGGGGGAGGAAATACTGATCAGGAGGGGTAAGGAAGAAAGAAAAGACACTAAATATCATCCAAAATGTCCGGAGAGCAACGGAAATCCTATCATCCACACCCTCCTTTATTTTGGTAGTGAACTCAAAAGCAGAGCGTTTGTGGAGGTAGAAGCTAAATTCAATCAAGAGGACACGAATGAATAAATAAAACATCAACCGAGCGTTAAAAACACCTGCTTTGGCAGCAGCACAGGTCACAGCCTGCAGCGGCACTTCAAAAAGTCTCCGACCGGATCAATAATATCTCCTCTCACTTCAACAACTGCCCTCCTCTCCTCACGTCTGAACTCAGCATCCCACCATCCTCTGCATCCCCGCCGTAGTAACAACCTTAGAGATGTAGATGCAACAAATTTAACAAACCTAGTTAAACTCACTTATTTTAGGTCTTTTTCTTTTCTTTTTAGTTTTCAGACAGGTGTTTGAGACTGATAGCATGAACAGCAAGACATGCAACCCAGCCACGTCCCAGAGCCACAGCGGAGGACTCTGATGTATATAAACATGGGCTGTGTGTAAATATGTTCCATCTAGCCTAAATATGTTCTGCCCCCGCTAGTATATTAGCTAAAAAAAAACAAACAAACAACAACAAAAAAACGGGTGGAGAAGTTTGAATCTAAAGCTTCTTTTGTGGCTCGAGGACAGAATCTTCAACATCCTGCTGGAAGATTAAAATAAAAGCCCTTTCTCTACATTCATCACGCTGTCATCCTGTGGAAAAACACGGATCCTCGAAACGTCCTCATCTGAAGAGAGGAGGGATTGCACACTCCGATATGACGCAACAATCCTTTTAAGACTTTCATTAAGTGTAGAATAACTCTGAACGGAAGGAAACTGAACTCACGTCAGAACAGGAAAACAAGTCTGCCTTGTCTCTGAGGATGGAACGCTTGGATAATCATTACCAAGCTGGTGGGACGGAAGGTCAACGTCTGAGGTCGAGAAAATCAGCTTGCTTTGGCACTTTTCATCTGAAGGTTTCTCTTAATGCCTTTATTTTTATTGTTCTTATGCTTTATATGGTTCTTCTAAATCAGATAAACAGCACACAGAAGAAATATAATCAAACCCGCTCCGTGTGTCCTCTCTGGTTACATCAGACACATAAAGGCACGCATGTTAAAAAAAAAAACACACAAAAAACACACACGTACAGCTCCGACTAACTCCATGGAGACCAACAGCTTAAATGCCCTCACATTGCACTTTACATCACACACGTTTCATTTGTTTGTGTCTGCATAAATATCCTTCTGGAGCCACTGAATAGCTCTGCTGTAAGTCCAAAGTGCATATATACACCCTACTGTACACAAACAGCCAAAAGCACAATACTTTTTACCTACATATCTATCCATGCGTTTTTTTACGTTGATTTTTTTGTAAATCTCAAATCATTTTTGTGCAATCCCCATCCTTAAGATACACCTCACCGCCCTGAGTCTTGATGTCCTTATTTTCGTCCAGCACATGGCACAATGAAGTTGTGATTCTGCTGAACGACGGGGTTATTGTGATGTGACCGGTTGGCTGTGTTTTCTTTTTAAATCCACACGAGGCTTGGAGGTGAGGTTCAGATTATTTGTCCACTTTTCTCCATTTCTCAGGTGGTTTTAACAGCAGTTTGCATGGAGGATTATCTGCTTGTGTACTTTTTAATCCAAAGACCCAGACCATAACCCCTCCTGTTAATGTGTCCGTCTCTCCTGGAACAAAACAAAAAAAAAAAAAGGAAAAGCACAGCAACTGTTTTCGTCTGTCTCCCTCTGTCTCTCTGCGTCCAGCAGGATCAACAACCGGGCACTTTAAGGTGACATTTTACTTGAAGACTTGCTTATTAATCAGTGATGCCTCCTCCCATGAGCATCGTGTAAAACGACCCGCCTGCATCGGTCAGACCCTCATCAGGATGCGTAGTTTTTGTAAATAAACGCGTGGTGGTTCAATCTCTATGTGCTTCAAGTAAGATGTCACTGTCTTTCTGAGAAGAAATCCCTTAGAACCAGGAAAAGTCAGAGTAGTTAATATTTTCTCTTTTTTGGGGGGCTCATCCACATTTCATATCTACCACAATAACAGCGACATGTGAATATGTAACTAAGGTTTTCCCTCCATGGCTGTTACTTTCTTTGTTTCTGAATGAATTTGTTGTTATTGCTGTGTTGTACTTTGCACTAATGTTAGGTCCTCTTAAACTTCAAAATGTAAATTGCACCCTTTACAAGTTAGAGGCCAGGGATGCTCTACAAATTTCTTTTTTTTTTTTTTGTGGAAGAATTATGATTTAAGTCGTGTTTCCAGTAGCTTGTATTGATCTGTTCTGATGCCAGATAAATGGGGTAAAACCTACATGGCCTATTGAAGCATTAAATCTTTAAAAACAAACAAATCTATAATGATTTTCAGCCCAGCTCTGTTCTGATTTAATCTACTGGCGACGCTGCACACACTGCATAAATATCAGCCTTGACACGTCTGGCTGCTTTACGCAAATGCCAGATTGCGTGCGCATGTTTGTGCAATCTGTTGTTCTGCTGACGTTAACAGGAGACTGTCATTGTTCATGTCCCTGCATGGAATATGATACAGCAGAGGGGGGATAAAAAAAACAATGAGGCGGCAGGCGAGAGCGGTGTGGACGACAAGACAGAGTGAGGGAGAGAGCTGGGCTATTAATAGACCGAGTGTGAAAATGTGAAATTCGACTGCGTGAGCCGAGGCCTAAGATTCAGTGGAGCTTGCGTGTGTGAGGAGATGCATGTTGGAGGGAGTCTGTGGACTGTGTGAGTTAAAATGCAGACAGGAATCAGGGCACCTCTGCCCCTCATCCTCTCATGCTTTGTCTGATCTCATTTGTCTTTGAAGCATATTCACTGTTTGCGCGTGAGCCTGTGTGTGCACATTCAGCTCCCTTTTTGCAGTTTGTCAGGAATGGTGTGCATGCATGTGCATTGTTTTTGCTGTCAGATGTTTGAAGCATTCTCCTGGATCTTCACACATCCTGCATGAGTCATCCTGAGCAGGGCATTCAAATACACAACTACAGACGTCCTGGTTTGAATTATTGACTCTCTTGAATGAGAAAATTTGTTTTTATTTAGAAATAAATGCAAAAAAAAAAAAAAGTTATATAAAATCACTATAATTTAACAAATAAGCTCAACATCTTTGAGCAATAAAAAACACCAAAAATGTGCTAATGGTCTATTTTTGGTGCAACTTAATAGGTGAAGGCTATAGAATGAATGAAAATGGTGGAGCTGTCATCAGGATATGGGACAGTTCTACTGTCTCTGATGCTGAATGAGCTGCATGTACCAAAGGGGTGATCTTTTCAAGACAGTTTAGAGTCTGAAATAAATAAATAACATCTTACATATATAAATTATATTTTGATTTAAACTCCCAAACTGCATACTCTTCTTGTATTGTGCACCTGAATATCAGTGCCAACAATTTTCTGTGGTTTACATTTGTTTTATTTATTCTTCTTCTACATAAAACCCTATTTGTTGTAACTCAGGTTCAGTCATTTTAATCTTTTTATATCAAATGTTCAAGTATGTAGGTCATACCCTATTAATAATCTCATTTTTGTAGTTAAAGTTGAACATTTTGACCAGGATTGTAGAACAGAAGCAAACTGCATGAGCTCATTTACAGAAACATGTCCCATTCACACACGTCTCATTAGCAAAACCTCACTTATTCACCTGGTTTTTTTTTTGTTTTGTTATGATTTGCTTTGCAGCTACATAGTTTTTTAAAATAATTCTCCATCAAATCCCTCTCTCTACCGTCTGAAATCTTCAGCTCCTTCATTGATTTTTAATGTGTTTCCTATCAAACAGACAGACAACTAACATTCCTCACATCTGACTGTAGATAGCTGTAAATATTGTTCAAACTATTTATTATTTTATAGATGTGCAACTAAATATTCACTTTCTTCATTCAGTCAAAGCATCCAATCAGAAGGTGGAACACAATTTATTCTTGTTTGAAGTTTTTCAAGGAATTCTATGAATTTACTGTTTATTTTTGTTATTTTTGGCAGTTAGAAAAATATCTATCCAACTTTAAGAGAACTTTGTGGAGACCTAAAATAATAAAATAATTTGGGGAAATGATTAATTTATTAAACTATTACAATTGTTTAATAATGACCATTTTATAATTAGAGTCTATATTATTACAGGAACACATTTTACTGTCAATAACAATAATAAAAATAACTTCCACAGCAGAAATCTTTTTTTCATCAGTCAGACAACAATGAATATAAATTAGAAATATTTTTATCACATGTTTCCATTATATGTGTAGGTCTAATGTAAATTGCATGATTGTTTTTCTTTCATCTTAATAAATTAATTGAAAATTTGTAAAAGTACCAGTTTGGGCTCCATTGATCTCCTCATCAGTGGTGCGTTGATGCAGGAAGAAGGTTTGCTGCTCGTGTTTCCGTCGAGTCTCAACCTGCAGGACAGGAAGTGTTTGGGTCAAACTGACACATCATCAGAGCTGCTAAAGATAAGAAAAGTAGTGTTTTCCCACTTTATCTGGCTTGTTTTTACCAGCACACTGCAGGTTGAAGTCCTGCACAGTTGAGTTTCTTGTCAGAGGATGTGAAGGATCAAACCCCTCCCACTGACCTCTCTGGCTCACCCCTCACATGATCTCAGATCCTCGCGGGCTGTAGCAGACAGGAGGTGTGAAGTAGTGCCATACAGACTCTGGATGCTGTAGTTTGGTCCAATCCCGTCATTCTGGCCCTTCATTCCTGCATGGTCCCTATCGGTGTTCCAGCCAGCATGAGAACAAGGACACAAA
The DNA here is from genome assembly GCA_006937965.1 of Callopanchax toddi. Taxonomy (NCBI): domain Eukaryota; kingdom Metazoa; phylum Chordata; class Actinopteri; order Cyprinodontiformes; family Nothobranchiidae; genus Callopanchax; species Callopanchax toddi. The sequence continues at coordinate 866,370 of SSNR01000274.1, read as the reverse complement.
CTGTGAAACATCTTTGTACTTTTCAAGGAGATTCTTCTTCAGCACTTATGGCTTTGGTTTTGCAGATGTTTGTTTTTTTTTTAGTACTTATTGTTTTGTAATTGAATCTCTTGATTGATTATGTTTTCTTCTCTGTTGGAATTTCTTTTTTTTATTTAACTAATTATAGTGTATAGATATTTATTCTAGCAATAGTCTTCCTATTAAGATATACTGTGCTAATGCATCCTCTGAATAATGGAAACTAGCATATGAATATATAGAGAGAGAGATGACAATAATCAAAACTGCAAAATGATTTTCTTAATAAAATGTGAACTGAGAACTATTGGTTACTGTTATTATTATTATTATTATTATTATTAATATTATTATTAATATTATTATTATTATAGATAAACTTCCAGAGAAGTTGCTGTTCTCTTGACTTTTCCTCCATAATGTAATGTAGTGTGAAGAACACACACTATTTTCCCCATACTTGAACATCCTGTTTAAGGTCAAAGGTCAGACATTCCCCTTCAGGATTTTCTATTAGTCAGCAGAATTCATGGTTCCATCAATCACAGCATCATCCAGGTCCTGAAGCAGCAAAGCAGCCTCAGACCATCACACTACCACCTCCATGTCTGACTGTTGGTCTGATGACGTTTTTATTAAATCCAGTCAGTTTGACTCCAGATGGAACAGGACACACACCTTCAGAAAGTTAAACAACTTTTTACCAGACCTTAACCATACATAACCACCTTTAGACCAGGGTATAATATTTTGGTTTTAAGTCTGCTTTATGTTGTCAGACAGGTGATTCTTAATTCTAGTGATCAGGTCTGGGTGTGGATGGTGAAATTAAACTCAGCTTTAGAAATAACGTGGTACAGTAAATCAATAACATTAATAAAAGGGGGAATTACTTTTAAATGACTCAGCATCAGCAGGTTTTTATATGGAATTATAATAATGACAAAAATACCCAGCAACAATAAAAGCACTGATGTTTCTTCTTACATCTGCAGACATCATAATATGGTTTAACTTATCTTCTCAAAGTCAGCAGACATTCTGATTCCTCTCTAAGGTTACTAAACTTTCTTTTGTTTGTTTGTTAGTTTTGTAATAATTCTTCACTTTCCCAACCTTGAGTTTTGCTTGAAATTATTCAAATTTCAATGTTTAATAACTCTCAGACAAATTAGTCTGAAATATAAAAACTTAGAGTTCTTCAGTTGATCTAAAAACACCTTTTTTTTTCTGCAAGCCTTACTGTCCGGGTGGGCCACAGCTACCACTTGTTTTGGAGGTAAACTCAGCCAAATGGGTTAAAAATGATAAAAATTCTAATTATAAAAATATATATATCTAAAATTCTAACTATAAAAAAAAAACAAATTCTGTATGATTTTTATTCAATAAGATCACTGTTTACTATTTAGAGTAAAGAAAACAGGAGTCCTACTAGAATTTTAACAACATCACAAACATTGTTGGTCTCACCTTTAAGCGGTGTGTTGTGATAGGCTCTGTCTCTACGCTCTCTGGTGACTTAATTCACACAAAATCTCACTTCCTTTTTAACTCTCTGTCATCTTCATGGGGATACTGTGCTCAGCACGGTTGCCATGGAGACGGTGTGACGTTGACGACGGATGTGGGCATCAGTGTGGAGTGACTCTGGTGGAGACGGAGATGCGTTGCGACAGGCAGAGGTCTTCCAGCCTGCTGCTGGGGTGTAAAACAACAAGAGGAGGATGAAAACTCTCACTCCCGAGGCAACAGTGGCAACCCCTTCGCCGGATCCTAATTAGATAATCATCCTTTACTCACATGATGCAGCAGACACACACACACACACTGAGACATTCAGCCAATTAGGCCAATGAGAAGCCTGCACACACCAGAAAATAAATGGGGGTGGATGCCACTTCTGTCAGCACATCTGAGTGGTGACTCATGGGCTTCCACCGCTTTTTTTTTTTTACTGTAACCCTCTTACAAAACATGGGGAGGTGCACTGTGAGTGAGGAAATGAAGGAGGGAGGATTCAGCCTGCATGGCTGCAAGGTGATGCAAAGACAGAGAAATGTGTTCTGTGCATCATGTAAGGAGGCCAATGCCTTGCTGAGTTATAAATAGCTGTTGTGCCAGGAAAGGTTTCCACATGGTCACGAAGAAGTGTTTGCACATTGATGCAGCATTTTTAGGAGGGTGAAGGCTCTCAGGAAGACAAAAACAGGACGGTGCTCATCAGATCTCTATCCCTCTTTAATACAGATCATCCAGGCTGCATCCAGCCAGTAATCATGCAGCAGCTGCTTTGCTTTAATCTCTGTATGGAGGAGAGGACTTCTGCAGAAAGAGCCGGTTAGCAGTAAAGGGAGAGGCCCACGCGCACCCTGAGACTTCTATGATGGAGGTGGATAAATGGCGCCATCTCGTGGCAGCTTTCTGCATAACACCCGAAATGGTTGCTATCATTTTTTACTGTAAGGCGCAAATACATGATAATAATCCAGCTGCGGTTTGGGCTGATGTGTAGGTGGTGCTGTGAAGCATTTATATAGAGATAAAAGCAGGAAAGTGAAATAAAAAATGTAAGAGAATCAAAATGAAAAGTAAACAACTACTGTTTGTCTCCATCAGTGAAATATTTAACTGGATATTTTAGGTTATTAAAATAAAATATGCGCAACATCTGTATCAGTAGATTATTCACATTACTTTACATTGTTTAAACCCATTAATGCATTTGGAAATAGGCAAAATACAAAGTAAGAACATCCCCAGTACAAGTCAGGCTCTTGTTTGAGTGATTTTTCCATTTTGCTGATGACACTAAAATAATAAACCAGATGTAGTAAAAGCTCCCCAGCAGCCAAAATACTATGGGGTTGGGTAAACAACATAACTACCCCACACCTACCCCCTGTAAAATTACAATTTTTCATTTTTTCCAATATATTTAAATATACTTTTAATATTTTAAAGGTTCCTGAAAAGCATAACCACACATTCTCTATATGGAAAAATATATAACAGCCTTTAGGCCAAATATCATTTTGTTGGATCCTCAACTGTTCACCTGGGACGCACAGAGGCCAGAACACCACTAAAAAGACGGCAGAGAAGGGAGAAAAGGGCAGCTGTTGGCTGTGGCTAAAAGGAGACAGGGGGAGTTGGGGGACAAACAACACCTAGGGCATCAGCAGGTGGTGGCAGGGAGAGGCCTAAAGAAAAATCTAAAAAAATGTAATTATAGTTTTAATGTATTACTTTACAGTTGGCACCCTTAGAGGATGGATGACATGCAGTATCAGATAATGTAGGATTAGAGCTGCCAAGCTGCCAAAGCAAAGAGATTCCAGCCCCTATAGAGTACAGTCTACGCCACAAAACTAAAGAGTCAAATCTGTTCAAGTGTTTGAAGGTTGGTGTTTTACTTGCTGGGCATCGCTGCCTGGCACACCTCCACCAGTGCCTTTGTGCATATGTTCCCCCTCCAAATGTCTCTCTGAGCATAAACAGGTCATCAGCTGCAGACCACCAGTCATGATGTCTACTTTAACCCCTATCTCCTAGGGGGAGCGATGATATGGATCTCGTCCTGGTCCTGCACCCCTTGATGCCTCCTCTGCCAGCTCTTTAGTCGCTTTCCACCCTGCTCTTGTGCATCCCATCATGTCCCAGAGCAGGTGAACAGTTGAGGACCCTACAAAGCACCTCGATTATGCGTGTGATGGCTTTCCAGTCAGCCTCCCTGTAGTCCTCTGCCAGGTCTGCATTAGAACACTTGTGTTTGTTGGCAGCCTCCATGCTCTCTTCCCATATACTTCCCATATGAGTGACGTCTCTATGATCCCCCTGGGGAGTTGGAGCTGCCTCCCCAGGTCGACCCTCGTTGTCCACTCACTGCCAGGTGAGAGGGCTTCTGGATGATGTACTGTTGTAATGCTGTCTTGCAGCTTGACAGGATGTGCTGGAGGCTTGTGTTGATGGTGCCACAAAGGGGACATGTCTCTTTGGCCCCAAACCACTGGTGGAGATCTCTAAGACATGGTAGGGTGTCATACTCTTATCAGGAAGCTGAGGATCTTCCACAGGTCTGACCATGACAAAGCCTGTCTGTGACACCTTCCCACGTCCAGCCTCCCTGCCAGTGCTGAGACACTGCTTTGATGTAAAAGGAGCTCCTGTTCTGTCCATTACTTCTGACTCCATGACTTCCTGCTTTTTCTTTGAGGCCTAAACGAGAAGACACACCCCCGTTCATAAAATTAAATACACTTAAATTTACCAACCTGGTCAAATTACAAACAACACAAGTACTTTTTAAAATACATGATATATTTCCAGATTGTATTCAGAGGCTGTTCCTGGTCAAATAAACAGAGTATGAACTATAAAAAAATTATGGAATAACTTGGACATGAAATAAAGACATGCAACAGAGTTAATATTTTTAGGAAATAAACATAAAATGTCATTATTTCATAATACAAACGTGATTGTGTAAACTAGTACATTCCTTAATGTACTCGTATTTATGTGCATGTTTAATGTCTGTTTATATTCATATTAATGAATTTAATTGTTAATTGGTCGCTAGTTTTTGTGAATGAACATGCTTATTTGGAAAGTAAAGAAAAGTCTATGAATTGTATTTTAATTAGATTTTTGAGTATAATGGGTTGTCATATAATACAGACCCATAAATACATAGACATAAATACATAAACATAAATACATAGACATAAAAACATAGACATAAATACATAAACATAAATACATAGACATAAATACATAAATACATAGACATAAATACATAAATACATAGACATAAATACATAAACATAAATACATAGACATAAATACATAGACATAAATACATAGACATAAATACATAGACACAAATACATAAACATAAATACATAAACATAAATACATAGACATAAATACATAGAAATAAATACATAGACATAAATACATAAACATAAATACATAGAAATAAATACATAGACATAAATACATAAACACAAATACATAGACATAAATACATAGACATAAATACATAAATACATAGACATAAATACATAAACATAAATACATAAATACATAGACATACATACATAGACATAAATACATAAATACATAGACATAAATACATAAACATAAATACATAAATACATAGACATAAATACATAAACATAAATACATAAATACATAGACATACATACATAGACATAAATACATAGACATAAATACATAGACATAAATACATAGACATAAATACATAGACATAAATACATAGACATAAATACATAAATACATAAACATAAATACATAAATACATAGACATAAATACATAAACATAAATACATAAATACATAGACATACATACATAGACATAAATACATAGACATAAATACATAAACATAAATACATAAACATAAATACATAGACATAAATACATAAACATAAATACATAAACATAAATACATAAATACATAAACATAAATACATAAACATAAACATAAATACATAGACATACATACATAAACATAAATACATAGACATAAATACATAGACATAAATACATAAACATAAATACATAGACATAAATACATAGACATAAATACATAAACATAAATACATAAATACATAGACATACATACATAGACATAAATACATAGACATAAATACATAAATACATAGACATAAATACATAAACATAAATACATAGACATAAATACATAGACATAAATACATAGACATAAATACATAGATAAATACATAAACATAAATACATAGACATAAATACATAAATACATAGACATAAATACATAAATACATAGACATAAATACATAAACATAAATACATAGACATAAATACATAGACATACATACATAAATACATAAACATAAATACATAAATACATAGACATAAATACATAGACATAAATACATAAACATAAATACATAGACATAAATACATAGACATAAATACATAAACATAAATACATAGACATAAATACATAAATACATAGACATAAATACATAAATACATAGACATAAATACATAAACATAAATACATAAATACATAGACATAAATACATAGAAATAAATACATAAACATAAATACATAAACATAAATACATAGAAATAAATACATAGACATAAATACATAAACACAAATACATAGACATAAATACATAAACATAAATACATAAATACATAGACATAAATACATAAACATAAATACATAAATACATAGACATACATACATAGACATAAATACATAGACATACATACATAACATAAATACATAGACATAAATACATAAATACATAAACATAAATACATAAATACATAGACATAAATACATAAACATAAATACATAAATACATAGACATACATACATAGACATAAATACATAGACATAAATACATAAATACATAGACATAAATACATAAACATAAATACATAGACATAAATACATAGACATAAATACATAGACATAAATACATAGACACAAATACATAAACATAAATACATAAACATAAATACATAAACATAAATACATAAATACATAGACATAAATACATAAACATAAATACATAAATACATAGACATAAATACATAAATACATAGACATAAATACATAAATACATAGACATACATACATCAACATAAATACATAGACATAAATACATAAACATAAATACATAAATACATAGACATACATACATAAACATAAATACATAAATACATAGACATAAATACATAGACATACATACATAGACATAAATACATAGACATACATACATAGACATAAATACATAGACATAAATACATAAATACATAGACATAAATACATAGACATACATACATAGACATACATACATAAACATAAATACATAAATACATAGACATAAATACATAGACATACATACATAGACATAAATACATAGACATACATACATAGACATAAATACATAGACATACATACATAGACATACATACATAAACATAAATACATAGACATAAATACATAGACATAAATACATAAACATAAATACATAGACATAAATACATAGACATAAATACATAAACATAAATACATAGACATACATACATAGACATAAATACATAGACATAAATACATAGACATAAATACATAGACATACATACATAGACATACATACATAGACATAAATACATAGACATAAATACATAAACATAAATACATAGACATACATACATAGACATAAATACATAGACATAAATACATAGACATAAATACATAAACATACATACATAGACATACATACATAGACATAAATACATAAACATAAATACATAGACATACATACATAGACATACATAGACATACTGTAAATACATAAACATAACAGTTTCAGCCTGGACCTTTTAGTTTTAGGGATTTTTATTTTATTTTAAAATAAATAAATAAAATGAGATTTAATGATAAACCTGTGCATTTTTTCTTCTTTTTTTAAATCAGCGCCCCATTGACTAAATTCAGTATTTATGTTGAGGAAACCCCCACCCAGTTTGTTGATGGTTCTTAACTCTGGTCTGAGTTATAAGCCCTCTCCACTCAGCTGTTTTATGATCCTGTTTTAGGAACACCTGGGTTTTATCTGATTATATTGGGGGTGCGTGG
>SSNR01000274.1:726429-853653 GCA_006937965.1 Callopanchax toddi | reverse complement strand
CCCCCCCCCCCCCACTCCTTCCTGACCTTTCCCTCCCTCGTCTCCCCCTCTCTTTCCTCCCCCGTCCTCCACCCTGTCAGGTTTCTAAAGCAGCAGCAGACCTGATGAGTTACTGTGAGCAGCACGCTCGTAGCGACCCTCTGCTGGTTGGGGTACCCACCTCTGAAAACCCTTTCAAGGACAAGAAACCTTGCATCATCCTATAGCTGCACCCTGCTTTTTTTCTCTCGCACACACACACACACACACACACACACACACACACACACACACACACACACACACACACACACACACACACACACACACACACACACACACATTTGCTATCAAAATTGATCCAGACACGTTATCAGACACATTTTCTACAGCACCCCTATCTAAATTTAATTTATTAGGGCTACACACACACACACACACACCCTAAATATCCACTCTGGAACAGTGCCATACCCCAGAGCCACAGCTAGGGGGCAGGCATCTCCTCATAGATGCTGAGATCAGTTAATCACAGAGTATGGTTCAAGGTGCTTTGATATTATTCACATATGCTGGTGAAATAACTACAGTTTAACTTGAAAAGGGATTTGGACGTTAACAATCAGTAGGGAAGCTGTTTCTTTTTTTATTTTGGTCATGAAGCGAGGCGTCGGCTGAGCGATGGGCAGCTGTGGCAGAGGCAGGTGGTGGGACGATGCATGTGGGCAACAGAAACGAGTGGTAGGCACGACTGTGCCAAACACAGCCTAGTGTTGCATTTAAAGCTCTTTGTTTTTCCTGTGGGAACTTTTAAAAGTAGTCTGAGAGTGATCAGTCTGCAGCATGTTCCCTTCCAGCAGCTGTAACAGCTCTCTGCCTGCGGCCTTTAGGCCGAGCCTCCAGCTGGGCCAGCCAGTACAAAAAGTCGTCTCTAGCTGCCGATTTGCCGTCGCAGAGTCCACCGCAGATCGCGATGGCTGCTCTTGGTTCAAACCGATGTCTTAGCTGACCTCAGATCTGCACCTATGAGAGGAACACAAGCAGGAAGTCAAGCTATTAACCGTGGCTGTTTCTAGATTTTTTTCCCCCCTGAGAAATACTCGTTTGTGAACTCTTATGTATGTTTAGGTATTTTGTTGAAGCGTTACTTAACAGATACGATGATTCTGTACATGTTTTAATTGGTTTACTCTGATTTTAGTGGGTGTTACCCCCTGGTTGACCCTTTTTGTTTGTTTTTTTCATGCTTGTGCTGATGAAATTACATGAGATCTGAGTCGGGGGGGGGGTCTCCCCTAGCTGTGTCTTTAACAAATTTTCTACTGTACCTCCCTGTGCTTTATCTTGAGAGAGTGAGTTCATAGATTGGCCCACATTGGAGAATCCATCTGCACGAACGGAGGAGATGACGTAAAACTAAAATATCATGTCTCATAATTCAGCTTTTAAAAGTCTCAAACACAGAAGCTCACTGTGCTGTGAGCTAACGCCGGTCAGGGATGGGATCCGCTCCATCTGTGTCCTCCTCTCCTCCACAGCGCTCCTCTGACAAACCAAACTTGATTGTAAAAACTGAAAATGACGAAAAAAGATGGTATTAAGAGAAACAAACTAAGTGTACAAACTTTCTTTCAGATGTGCAGAAGTGATAAGTTGAAGAGTAGCTGTTTTGGCTTTATTTTTTAAGTTTTTCTTCTTTCTATGGAGTCCATGGATCCTGGTCAGTTGAGTATTATTACCCTGTACAGTGTTTGTAAGATACACAATCTAAACATGGAAGAACCCCTCTGTGAATGTTGGACTTTTTAGCACTTTTTCCTCTTGTTTTGTCAGTCAAGATCATGTCTGTCGTCTTCTTTTCTCTTTTGTAGTCATTAAGGTTTTAGAGGCTTGTGAGAGCGGAGGTTGATTTCAGTCACAGACACTCACTGCAAGGTTTGAGATCGTGTTTTATCGGGGGAACTTATCAACATCGGACCTCATTCAAAAAAAAAAAAAAAAAAAGAGCCTCCTGATCTGTCCTTTAACACCAGTGCTGCCATTTTTCTTCTTCTTTAGGTGGCTTGTTTTGAGCAACTTGGACACTACACACATAACACACAAATTCTCTTGAAGGTGCTTAAAGTGTGATGGATGATGCAGAGGAGGATATAGATTATTGTTTAGAGGGCATTTAGCAGAGGTTTGTTAAAACTAGCACACAGTGGCAGAGCAGAATAGTCCTATTTGGACCAAATCCATTAATAGACGGCTGCTCTTGTGTTGTAATGTCGATCTGACCCAGCTGCTATGCTGATTTTTGTGAGTAAGGAGATGTTTGGATGGTTGTGAAAGTTTCCTTATATCTAGGAAGCTCTGACACTGATTTTGTCCAAACTTGTGTTTTTAAAAAAAGCAGAAAGTGCTACAAGTCAGGCCATGTGTTCTCCATTTCTTCTTGCCACAAGACAAGTAGTGTTTTAATTCAAGTTTAAATCACTGATTAGATTATTTTATCTCCCTTTTCCTTCGCTGATAAAACACCTTTATTTTTACCCATTAACTTTGTTCCAAGCAACGCTAGCAGTTAGCTTCCAAAGAACCAAAAAGTGGAGGTGTTAAGCAGAGGAGTAGGTGTAAAAGAAAGAATAGAATATCACGCACATGTGTGTGTTTGTGGGAGAGAAGCTGCAGAGTGTCACAATAATGCTGCAGCTCTGCATTTCTAGGTCACGGTTAGTTTGACCACACAAAAGGTCATGTGAAATTACATGTCTCGTTTGTTTGAGTCAGAGGCTTTTGAGCAAACTTTGGGGAAGAGAAAAATGAAATGAATCGGTTTTATCGACATGTGGGAATACATTTTAGATGTGATGAGTAATATCCCAAAAATATTCACAAAGCTGACAGATTTAAAGAATCTATTCCAGGCCTGCTCTGTGGTTTTGGTCTCAGCTTCTTTTACTTAGCTAGAGTTTTTTTTTTAACCAGTTAGTCAGGGTCACCGACCACTCCTTAAAAGAAGGAATTGCCTTGTATTTTACCTAAAATGATACATTTCTTATTAAGTTAAATGTTTTTAATCTTACAAGCAGAATGTTATGCTAGCGTACTATGATCCTACTAGCATAGTTTGCTAGTTTCATGCCATCAAATGAAAAACAGCAAAAAGGAGACATTTATTTTGCTGTTTTTCTTGATGATTATTCAGCTAGCGGATGGGGATTTGGTCCATAGATATCGATATCTATGGTTTGATCTCCCAAAGAATGATAAATATATTGTCAAGACTCAAAGATAACAATCCCCCCACTGTCCAGCTAGCGTTCTTTATTTCAATTTTAGGAAGTTGGTCAATTAAAAAATCAAACAAACAAAAGAAATAGCTTGATATGATGAGAAATTTACTTTTCTTGCATGAATAATATAAATTATGTAGCACTATTTACATGATTTATGTAAAATAGATCAAATTCAGCAGCTAGGTTAGCTTAGCTTAGCTTATTAGCTGGAAAAACGTCCCGCATTTTAGCGTCTCTGTAGCTCACTTTTTTAAAAGCCTTTAATAATATCTTTCCAAATGTACAAAGTGAGCTTTAGACATGCTGTTTTGCAGATTTTGGTGAGTTTTTTGTTTCTAAGATAAACTAATTGCTGATTAAATTGTTTTTGCTTCAGCAGATTGCCCACAGATGCTACAGATTCTGTATAAATTTGGTTTATGTGGATTTTGACAGAAAAATCAATGCCCTTTCAAAAATGTGTCAAATATTCCATAAACAATTTTATTACACATTTTTTAAAATAATTATCTGATTTGAGCTATTTGTGGAGGAAATGCAATATGACAGGAAGCTAAGTGCAATCTGGACAAAAAAAATTCCAACTCGCTACCGAAAGAACTGCTAGGAATGAGGAAATGCGTTTATTTGTCATAAATGTCTCTACTTGGAATTTCTTTTGAAGTTCTCATAAAGAAGTTAGCAGGTGGAGAGGTTTAACAAGACAAGCATGCATGAAAATCATATCAACACACACACACATCCACACACTCTGATGTGAAAATGTCTGACATATCGTAACTCTTTTTTTTTCTCCTTTAAATCATTCCATTCCTGCTTGGGCTACAATCAACGAGCCTGAATTGCCGGTTTGGCAGACAGTTTGTCTGATTGTTAGTTGGCCTTATAGTGGCGTAGTATCTTGTGTTAATAGTGGAATAATCAGAACTGAGTGAACAGTCTTAAAGTGGAGCATGTGGCTCATGATAATCCACTGGTGTTCCGACTAATCAGATTTTTAGTTTTGTCTTGGCGAGGAGAGCCGAGGCTCCCCGCTGATGGACTTTCATATCAGACATCCCTCAGCTCAGTCGACTCTTTCTGAGACTCATCTTTTGTGTTCTGATCTCCTGTGTATGCATACAGTATATGTACTCTTTTTTTTTTTTTGCCTTGATCGATTATGAAAAAAAAATTATCTATTTTTTGTAACTGTTCTCTGATGTGCCATAACTCATGTTTTCTTGCACACTGTTAATATTTTGTGGATATTGCTGTTAAAAAATGATATTGAGAAGTAGATGACATTAATAAAAAGATGATATAACACAAGCTACAGTTTGTATTTATTCTGAATGGTGATAATGTGTTGCTAAAAGTTTGATTAATTAGCAAGATATCTCAGTGTTATGGTAAATAGGTGCATCTAAACAAATTATAATAAAATTTAAAAGTTAATCTGTCAGTTATTCAAATCAAAATAAAAAAAAATTTAGTGTATATTTTATTAAGATGTTAGAGATTGTGTCTTAAAGCTAGTCAAAAAATATGAAATTCAGTATCTCAGATGATTAGAATATTATTAAACCAATAAAAACGACTTAATAGAAAAATGTTGGAATGATGAAACATATACCCAAATGTACTGAATACTTTAGGGTCGTTTAAAGGGATAATTGGGTCATTTTGAAGCAGTGTTCTGTTATTTCTCTACAGTAAGGACCACACCACTCAAAGTCTCTAGAAACAGGAAGTAGTCTTCTGATCAGAGCGGTTACCATCTAATTTTCAGGGTGTTTTAAAAGCTATTGCTTAAAAAATTCATACTGATGAGTTTCAACACTGTATTAAATGTTCAACACCTCTAGTAGAAGCCCAGGTTGCTTCAGCCTTTAGTTCATCTTTACAGACAAAACCCCATTAATCCTCTAGGGTTTATCAGCAGAGTGATGTCACGGTCATTAACCCTTTAACTGGCAGATCGACTGCTTAGAGCACATTTTAGTCTCTTTTAAACGTTCACTGAACTTAACTAAGACCCACTAAACCAAAACATTTCTAAAACTTGTGCAGATGTTTGGATAAAAGTCTAACATCATTCATTCAACCCTTATTGCCCCAAAATTAATTTTAAAAAACGCACACAAAAAATCCTAGCTTTTGTTGTGCTGAGGAATTCTGAGGGTTTAACTGGGTTTTACTTGTGTGAGCAGGTTCCCAGTCCGTCTGGATATTTAAATCAGCGTCTCCATAAAGCCTGTCTGCAGGGGGTTCTCTAGAATCCCCTGGTAGACAGAGTATCTGTCTTTAGACCGTAGGTCACCAACTCCTCAAATCATCACTGACTGTGGGAACTTCTGGACTTCAAGAATTTTGGATTCTGCAAAATTTTACTTTCTCCTGATAAGAAGTTCAGTCCAGTTCTGTTTCTCCTCAAGTGTCTCATGTCTCTGGTTTAGGAGTGGCTTGATGGAATGTGACGGTTGTAGCTCAGGTCCTGGATTCACCTGTGTGTGATGGTTCTGACTCCAGGTCTCTCTTTGTCAATCTCCCCCAAGTCCTTGAATAGGTTTCCCCTAACAATCCCCTCAAGGCTGCAGCCACTCCTCCTGTTTGCACACCTTCCTTCCACTCAACTTTTCATAAATATGGATGGCTGCAGCTCTGAGACCAGCCGGTTTCTTTAGTAAAGATCTCTTGTGGCTTAGCGTCTTTTCCGTCATCTTCCCCGTGATTGTGTATCCCACTGAACCAAACTGAGACCGCTTAGGGCTCAGGAAAGCTCTGCAGGCATTTTGATATGATTCTATAACATATCATGTTTTTTACAATATTCTAAAAATCTGAGATGCTGAATTTTGGGGTTTCATTAACTTTAAGTCATAATCATCAAAATGAGAAGAAACACTTGAAATAAAGGTTAAAATACGGGTGATGCATCTATAAAGGAGTTTCACTACTGACAGAATTAACTTTTGGATGATCTTCTAATTTATTGCGCTGCATGTGTACCCTTCCCATCATGCTGTGTTTGGTGCTGTCTCAGGAGGACATTCTGTCTTTTTTTCTTGACGATGTAAAGATCACATGCACACACATGTCCAGCCTAATGAGTACATAGTGTGCAGTGCAAAGACAGGAACTTGTTGCACCAAACAGACGAAACAAAGTCCACATTCAGGTGGAGCCTCCCTGTTGTTTGACAGGAATGTCATTGTTACAGCTTCACTGTCTCAGGCCTCCTCTAAGCTCTGCCTCAGCATTCACCAGCTTCCTTCACATTTCAAACATTACTTCTTCCCTGAGCAGTGAGCAAGTACAGCCGAGAGATTTAGGGCAGATGAATCACAGCCAGTAAGAAGTCAGCGCCCACTCCGAGCAGCAGCTTGTAAACAAATGGGAGGTCCATGTGCCTGAGCGTCCCTCTGCGGCCGGTCAGAGTGGTGGACAGACACGTGAGAGGGCAGAGACTAAGATTAGCCCAGCGTGGGTGGAGTTTTCCCCTCGTGCACATTTGCATGCAGCACAGATTTGCAGTAAAAACAAAATCAGATACAAAAAAATGCAGCCAAGCAAACTCTAGAATCCTGGACTGAATGAGAAGTTTTGACAGGTGGCATTCACCATTCCTCCGTCCTGCAGGGACAGTCAGTCTGCATCAGCTTGCTGTGCTTGTTTCCATCTGGTACAGTGAGTTTCTGTCTCCACCCTGGTTTCACTTTGACCTTTTACTACAATAGAGGAGGTTTTCAGGTAAATAAAAGAAAGACTTTGTCCTACAGACAGCTTACAGTTCCCATTAATGTTAATGTAAACTCGTTGCATAAGGCAGCTGGTTCCACGTGGCTTTTGTTTTGAAAGAAGAGCGAGAGGCGATGGTTATGTTCAGAAAATTTAATAAATTAGTGTAACAAAAACTAACAGAGCACAAATAGCTGCAAAACTGATACAAAATAATAAATTAGCAGTGTGACCACTTCATATTATTATCAAAAAAAGGCACAGAGTTGTTTTATGATAGTGACCAGTCCATTCTGGATTCTCCTGAATTCAATCGAACATAAACACACGATGCCCTGAGCATGTCTATATATACATATATATACATATTTGCAGCTTTTAGGTTCTGTGAAGCCAGAAAGTCCTGTGTCTTCTTATATTTTTATTTCTGTTTCCATGGTGACCACTCCTCCACAGTTTCAGCTGCTCATTGCAACACAACGCGGTTGCTGCACACCCATTCTTTTCTAAAGAAAGATACAAGTACTGCACATGCACACCACATTTACACACACACACACACACACACACCTCTGCAGAGAGACTCTCCCAAATCAGGACACTCAGGAATGTTGGGTGTACAGTAGTTTCACTATTACAACATTCCTGTCCAGACAGTAAGCACACAAATCTCCAGGTATGAGCCGGGTGTGGACACATCAGTTACCGCTCCTATAAGACGATTAACGTCCATCAGGTCCCAGACAGACTCCAAAATCTGAATGTTCATCCACTTTCGTGCCTTTAACTTTTGCACAACTTATTTCACTCCGGCGACCGAAGAGGAGGGTTTCTGCCTCCTGTTTGCCGTCAGTCTGAACAGCTGACTAGGATGAGGTCACTCAAGGCCGCTGCTGCTTGGGCATCAAAATCCTTCATTTTACTAGAATCTGAAAGCAGGAAGTTTCTGGGTTTGTGCTTCACTGTTCCTGCAGGACCAGTTCCGGCACCCACTGGTGAAGACGTCGACTCTCCTGGCAGTAGGTTCCCACTTCCTGTAGTCTGTAATGATCCACCTTAGGGTTCTGCAGGAAGAGAGCAATAAAGGACTTGTAGAAAAAGTTTGATCTGCCAGCAGTACAAAACAGTGCATGAACAAAATGTACAAACAAATCCCTTTCAGTTACATAATGACTTGGGTAACTCACCGTAACCAGCATGCAGTGGAGGTCTCTGCTCTCCTCCTGGTTTCTGTTTGGATCAACACCTCCCAGGAGCTGCTGGAGCCGCTGAACCCCTGACACACGCAGGATGTTGATGCCCGTGTCACAGCAGAAGGACTGCAGCAGCGTGAAGTGGATCTGCAGGGCCACGTCGTCCTCATCGTCAGCAGCTAGGACGCACAGGACCACGTTATCTGGATCTCTGAGAAGAAAGGGGGAAAGTTAGGATACAAAGAAGAACACTTTCAGCCACATGTTTGGAGCTTTCTGATTGTGCAACATTATTCTCTGGAATTATACAGTTATGTGATCAACATTGAACAAATGAAAGGCTTTACTCACACATTTAGGAGCTTTGCTGATTCATAGATGCCAACAGTCAGGCAGCCTTGTTTCTGAGCTGTGACCAGCAGCTCCTCCAGAGCCAGGATAGCAGACTGCATCCTGGGGATTGAAAACACAATCATTACTGCATGAATCCTCAAAAAGAAAAGAACAGGGTCTAACATGAATGCATTATTACCTCAATGCAACATGGCTTTTATTGCATGCATGCACAGAAATGTAAATATAGTTGCACTGTTGCAGACAAAATAAATAAATCTGTGCACCACTCGTGGAAAATTTGCACATCTACAGCAAAATTCAGAGTCACGGGTTTATAGCTTAAAACCTCCAGCAGCGTGGAGCAATGTGCAAAAGCTCCCCGGGAAACGCAGGGTTACAGGAGGAGACGCATTCCTGCTCGGTACAGGACATCCCTGCGCACGGTCGGAACATACCGATCGCTCCGACAAACACAGACCAACTTTAAGAATCTCTCACCTCTTCTCCACGGAGGCGAAGTTTTCTTCAGGAATCATGTTTTAGAGAACAGAAATAAACCCCGGACGGTCACAGCGAGACTACAGTCCGGTGCGTTCAGATGAGCTCAACCGACCTCTGCAGGGCGTGCTGACGGGTTTTCTGTCGGCGAGTTGCGAAACCCGTTGTTTATAAGGAGTCTGAGGCGGAGGGCGGAACCGAAACCACTCGGGTTTTGTTATTGGTTCAGCAGAAAGTCAGTTTATCACGGCAACTCGTGATGTTTGTTTTTGTTTTTACTTAATGATGACTTCACAAATTATTATAAGGATAATAAAAAAAATACTTTTTTCTATTATTATGACTATTTATTCATTTTATATTAGAAATGTACGCATATAAATGCAACTAGTAATAATAAAATAACCTATCAAATAAAACCGTTTAATAATCTCTCCACCTTTTCAGAACATCGAGTTTCCACAACTGACCCAGATATTATGTGATCGTGACTGACCTCTAGTGGTTGACTGAAGTATTTATTTCACTTACTGAGTAACAGGTAAAAAACAAAGACTTTATTTTAAATAGAGGAATCTCTTTACGAGCATAAACATTTATAGATCATAAATTATTATTATTAATTCAAATGCAACATGTTTAAATAAACGTTTTATGTACTTTGTCATGTTATCTAAAACACTATTTCATTATTATTATTGTTGATGTTGTTATTATATCTGGAGCTTTCTATTGTTTCACATTATTTAGAGTGTTGTCGGTTTAAAGAAGTTCATTAAACCTAAAAACACATCGACTATTTCATCCTGTTGCTCAGATATTCTGCGTATGAGTTAGTGAACGTCTGCATATCTTGGCACTTTTCTTCTGTTTTTACTGAGTTGCTGTTATTTTGTGTAAACTTTTTCACTTGTAATGTAGCAAAACTTTAGCTCAAACGTATAGTTACCAAACCTCTGAGGTATAGCTCTGTGAAAGGACGCATAAATAAGAGAGAAAAAATGTAAATCTGTAGTTTATTCTAATGTTGCAAAGATGAAAACAGAGCAACATGAGGTTAATAGATAAGTCATCTCATGCAACTCAATATTGTGTAAATGTCCCTTTAAAAACTGAAGGACTTCTACTCTATTTTGGTATAGAAGTGATTCATGGTTAGTTTTAAATCCCACTCATTTCTTAACACTTTGCTATCACATTTATTGTTTGGACTTGCATCAGAGCGTAGCAGCATGTTGTGCAGTGTGGGGCTGCAAGCTAATTTATAACCATGTTATAAGGGTTGTTTATTTTTATAAATGTCATCAAATAAATGGACAAATAAACAGACTTCTGATAAGAAAGGGTCAAGAACCAGTTGTAGACCAGACTCCTCCAGTTTATTTCTAAATGATTCTTAGATAGAACATATTCATCTGGAAACAGTCACATTCTGAACTGGATCACTAAACTGAAAATGAGTGTTGAAAATATCAAGAAAGAAAACACTGAAACACCTTCAGAAACCCTGAAGGAACGTTGACCAGACATACTGGAGGTCCCATCTGACTGCAGACCCAAACAAAGGTCAACCAAGAACCCCTTAATGGATAAAACTCACTAAATCTGGAGTGTCTGAACATTTACACAATACTGTAGAACAGCAGCCTCACAACAAAAGTTCAAACAACTTCTTGTGAACTATGATCGGTTGCAACTCGACGAACACGGTCACTGGGTCTGTAGAGCTCCAGCTCGTCGTCCTGATCATCTGTCACTTGGTTCTCAAAGAAGCTGTCTGCATAGTTCAGCATGTGCTCCAAGGCCATGAACAGCAGGATGTCCGTGTCCTGGTCCAGTTCCAGCTCCTCGCTGTAGTTCTTCACCGGCAGCACGTAGGACAGAGGGATGCCCAGAGTTTCACTCAGCTGGCGGGCCTGAAACCAAGATAAATGCATTTGTAAAGAGTCTTTTCCTCTGCAAGAGGTTCCTATTTATAGCACATGAGTACAAAGCTGCACCTTCTTCTGGATGTAAACACTGCGATACACATTCTTCAAGTCGTTTGCCACAAGAGGACAGGCTTCATCTACTTTGGTCATCAATAAAATCTGAGGAATTCCTGTCAGGAGACAAAATATAACACGTTTCAAAAAGAGAAGGATTCATAAAAGAGTTTACTGACTCAACACAGGAAGTCAATGTTTAGAAGTCTGAGTGCACAATGTGAGTCAGTATAACATAAAAGTGTTCAGATAACACACACATAAAGAGTTATCTCACATTCAAACAAAAGAATGTTGTTGTAAAATCGCTTCTTGTCATTGAGTCTTGTCAGGATTGTGGGTCAGTGGATTAAACAACAGCTCAACATGTGGATAGCACCATTAAATGCTCCCTTACACGTTCACATGAACCATTTTTACACGTTACTCAGTCTCAGGAGCATGTAGAGGATCAATAACAGCTTGGCTCCTCCTCACACTGGTCACCAGTCTGCTCAGGTTTTCCTGTAAAATGAATCCCATTCCTCAACCAGGAGCTTCTGAAGGTCAACCAGGAGGGGGCGCTGGTCCCTCTAACACTAGAGCTGGTACCAGTAATACACCTGAGACACTCCTGGCAGCACTTAGAGCTCAAAAACAAGAGTAAAGCTCAACAGGAGAATATTACAGTAGATTACATGTTTAGCTGTGTTGCTCATTCCATGGTTTTACAATTATTGTAACTAATCAGATTTTTTAAACAATATAAGATTTATTGCCCAGCAGCATTTTTACAACAACACATTAACTGACTTTAATTAGAGAATTATTCAAATCTCTGAGAAGGTATTAGACTGCTAACCCAGCTGGTTGGCCTTCTGCCGGATGTCAGTGAACTTTTTCACCATGTTGGAACTGAGGAGGGACACCTTGCAGGTGTCGACCACATAAGCCACGCAGTGGATCTGGTCGCTCAGAGTTGAATGCTTTTTATAGCCGGGAGCATCTTCCAGGATGGACGAACACGAGCTAAACTGAGAGGTAAACAAAACCGTTGTTCTGTGTCAGTCAGTCAACACACTGAGAAACTTCCATCATAGATGAGTAGATGTTTAAAGACCTGGTAGCGATCCTTCACGTGACCTTTGAAGATTTTGAACAGGTCATCAATGTTCAAACCAACATCAGCTTCTTCCTCCAGCCCCATTGTATCACAGAGTACCAGAGGAATGGTGTCACCTCGTCTCCCCGCCTTGATGGAGTAGGTGCGATACTATGGAGTGGACAAGAAACGTGAAATCACAGGAGGAGCTGCATGATTACAACAGTCAGAATTACAGTCATCTGACAAACTGACCAGCTAACAGATCAATTCCATAGTTCAACTCTTCTGGTTTATTCTTCTAATCTAAAAATCAAATCAAATCATATAAAAACATTTATTAATCTCAAAAGGAAATAAAGATGTTGTCGAAAAGCCGTTATAGCCTGTAGCTGTAATCAGGACGGAGGTTCTGTGTTGATCTGAAGAAGTCTCTGACCAAAGACACCGTGTCCTCGATTTAAACTAGCAGCTCAATATCTGGGCTGCAGCAGCACATCCTGGATTTCACCATCTGTTGTTTAAAAGAACTGTTGATCCACCGCCTTTGCTTCTTCTGTAAACCTCTGTCTGCTCGTATGTTGGAGTCAGGATGTGATCCTTTGGTCTCAGTGATGCTGCATGCCTGATATTCTGGCTGGGTCCTCATCAAATCTCACGTTCCTCAATATAATAAATAGAAGTGATGGTTTAAACGTCCTCTTCTCTCTCTGCTTTGCTCCTGCTGTACATCAACGTCTACTCCTCAATAACTCATCTGGGATTTTGGATCACAGGTTGGAAATTATTTGAGCTTTTGAGATGCCGACTAGCTGCACCCACTTGTTAATGAGTCTTTTGTTGCTATGGTTACAGATCATAAAAAGTGGCAGAAAAGTAGGAAAGTTACAGCAAAACGTTCTCCAAGCAGCACAGTGTTCAAACAACACAATCACTCAACAAAAACACCTTCAATCCAAAGAAACGAAGAAAATTTGCAAACAAACAGAGCTACTGAAACAAGTTGAACTTGAACAGAACAACAAAAATAAACATCTATATTCCAGATAAATATCATTTTAAAGATGTAGTGTGGTATACCTGAATAGTCACACTCCTCCCTGCTGTGCCGGTGATGGCCTGACACGTCATGTTGCCCCGAAAAGCTGAGTTGATGGAGTTGAAAAAGCTGGACTTTCCAGCCCCAACAGGTCCAACCAACAGCACACGAGCTTGAGTCACCGTTTTGATGTCAGGCTTGTAGTTCTGGATGGCTGTCATCAGTTGTTTCTTTCTCCTAGAAGACAAAAAGAACAAGTTAAACTCTGGCAACAAGACGGTTTTGTTTTTGAGGAAACTTCTCAAATGCAGAATGCCTCAAGGTCAAATAAAATCTAAATATACAAAATGTTCTCTACTTTTCAGTTACACAAAGCAAAGCAAACCATACAGGGGACCTGGAAAAGGCTAAAACCACAGCCAGGTCTAAAACACCTTCATCACTCTCATCACTGATGCAGAGGTTAGTGGGCGGTCCTTGTTTTCCTCTTTCCTGGCTTTGAAGACGTGTCTCCATCAGGCGCATGTTCACAGAAACAGAGACAACCTGTCACACGCTATTCCCCTCTACAGGGAACAACCTGGGACCTGTCTGTCGGTCAAACCATCAATAAGCCACTGTATGAAGGTGGAGCTAAACTCATTGTGACAGATGAGTTCATGAGAGGCCTCTAACTCTTTACAGAAGGAGCATGTTGAACTGTGGTGGTGTGTTGTGCCAAAGCCATGGGAGTGTCTTTCATTATACTCTGAGAGAACCTGGGTTACAAAGTAATCAACCCTTTCACTGAGCCATAAGACCTGTTAATGATTAGTTTGTACTGGCCATGAACCACAGCCTCTTGGTTCGTTTCACAAAACGTAACCCCCAGTTAGGGGTAAAGACAAAGTTTGAAGACAACATTTATTATAATGTAAAGTGTCACTGTGTCGTTTATTTTCAGGCTTCTTTGGTTTCATTCATTAAATAATTAGGATTTCGCCCCCAAACCCAACATGTCTACTCTGGTTTCCCTGAGGTTTTTTTTATCCATGGTTGGCAGCACAAAAACGTCTTGTTAATGTGTTAAATGTTTTTACTTTGGAGGTTCTAAATGCAAACACAATTTAATATTTTTTACTCAATAATGTCACAACAGATATTTCAAACAACAATAACAAAAAGCTGCAATGAATACTCACTCAGCAGTCCACTGGATGTTTCTCCAAGGCTTTTCCAAGAGATCTCCCAAGACTGGATGCAGAAAGAAGAAGCAAACAAACAAAACAATTGTGTTAAAACATAAATATGAGATATTTTATGTATTGAAATTATATTAAATGCAGTATAAAACACCAATATTCTAAACTAATAAATACAAATTGAGCTGCTGAAAAATCTTCTAAGAGATTCTCTTCATTTAAAGAAAAAGTTCTTGCACCTTCGATTCGATACACCTCTAACTGAGTCAGAGCCAGGTCGTCTCCGTGAATCTGTGCTGCCTGAATGTTGAATCCGGTCCCTGGATTGGAAATCACTGCAGGTTTGTCCTCATGCAGGAACACCAACGCACCATAATTAGGACCGGCGCCCCAATCAGTGAAAGCGTGCTGCCCGGCGATGCCTTCGATCCTCAGGGCTGAATTTCTCTCAGCCTTGATGCTATAAAGAAAAGCTGCTGGATCGTTAACGTTCTGTCCACTCTGGGTGTAGTCCCTGCTGGTGTAAGCCCCAAAGACAAACCCAGCAGCGTTGTAGGCCACAACCACAGAGGGGCCCTGGGCGTCACAGCGAGCGTGGAAGGCAGCGGCTGTGAAGCCGTGGACACTGGCTTGGTAGAGCAGGTGGAGTCTGACGTTACTGAAGAGAGACAGCAGCTTCTTCTCCTGATCATTGGACAGGTTGGACTTGATTGCTGACATGATGAGTGAAGTAGACGTAATCACCTGAGGAAAGAGCAATGCACAAGTGATCAAATGTGCTCACTTGCCCTAAAGGGTTAAATTTTCAACAAATACAAAGACAACATCCTGAACATGTGGATGTCTTCCTGCCCAGAAGGAGTACCGGATATAACCTACGAGGTCTGGGTCTTCCCTGTATTCCTCCCAGCAGGACTTGCCTGACAGGCAGTCCGGAGGTTACATGGTTACATCTGGACCACCTTCTTTTCATGTAGAGAAGCAGATTTTGAGAAGCTGACTTTTGTCTCTTTACTCTCAGCCTCACATTACCCCAGTAGGTGAAGTTATAACTTGAAGACACCAAAAGAACCAAATCATCTGCAAAAAACATAACCCTAAGATTCCCAAAGTAGAAATCCACCATCCCTTCATGTGCCTCCTAGTGGCTGCAGGAAATCCTGAAAGAGCTTCTTGTACTGTTTCAACAAAATCTCCATAGTTCAGCTGTTCTCCATCCAAACAACGCCCATCCTGGGAAATGCCCTTGTTTCTTTTCCTGAGGCTAAATAAAACTCCCTCAAATTCCCCTCAGGACAGAACTGTAACCAGTGCAGCAGCAGACTCTGCAGATGCATGAGGGGTGTGAGTCAAAGACCTCATTCAGGTCTACCAGGTCTCTGTCTGTCAGTCTTCTCTTTCACAATGTTCAACCACCAGGTGGTGATCAGTGGACAGATCTGGTTTTTATTCTTTACAATAAAACAATAAACTCAATCAAATAAAAGATCCATTCTCACTAAAATGATTTTCACTGATAGATCAGACAGAGGCTTTCAAACAGAGGCAGTTCAACAACAGATCAAACCATAAAAATCCCTGTAACTGTTAAACTTGTTCAGTTTAATCAAGTGACACTGAAATTCTTTCACTTTCAGTTTCACTTTCAAGAAAAGAAAAGTATGGAGGTCAGGTTTAAACAGGAAAAGCCACAGAGATTATACTACAATATGTAACCCTAAACCCTAACCTACAAAAATGACATTTCATCATTTAAAATAATGTTAGAAGTTATATTTTACATGACTACAGAATGTAAATGTAAAGTCAGGATCACTGGAGTGACTCAGGTTTAAATTCTACCCATTAAATGTGGATCTAGCAGTTTGAGGAAAATGTCATCAAACCTTTAGATATTCACAGGTAGATGTCATCATCTAACCTACCTTCAGGAGATGTTCACAGGTAGAGGTCTGTGTGCTGCTCTGGTTCAGTCTGAGTTTCTCAAGGAGGAAGCAGGAGCTTTATTCAGCTTTCACTTTCAGTTTGACAATCCAGGGAGGAGGGAGGGAGTAAAACCACCAACCGCTGAGCAGGCTTTGTAGTAAAACTGGTTTAACCGCTTTCATTTTCGATTAGGTGCAAGAATTACATGTTTGGAGCCACTATAACCAGTAGCGTAGCCAGAAATAGATTTTCGGCCGGGCCTAATAAAAAGTGGGTGGGCCCAAAAATGTAATTGAAAATCAGTGTATTTGTAAATGTCACTTTGGTTTAAGCAGATCTGTGTCTATACAGTGATTCCTCGTTTATTCTGGGAGTTACGTTCTAAAAATAACCCGCAATTGCGGTGAAATCCGCCAAGTATCAGTTTTATATTTTTACAATAATTCCAGATGTTTTAAGCCTGTAAAACCCCTCACTACACTTTATACACTTCTCTCAGACAGGCGTTAACATCTTCACACTGATCTCGTTTAAACACAAACTGACATCAGAACGGCTGAATCAATCACTTCATTGATGTTTCTGATGGCGTCTGACGGACACCTGCTGGTTGAGGTAAAACAACACACAGCTGATGCTGAGAAGTGATCTGAGAGCTGCTCTGCTCAATTTCAGCCCGAGCAGGTCGGAGAGAGAGAGAGAGAGAGAGAGGAAAAAGAGAGGAGCGGAGAGCGCACCGTTTGGAGACATCATGCTGCTCCATGATTCTGATTCTGCAGTCTGTCAATCAGTTAAAAACATATTTTCTACCTGTAAAAGTCTAGATTGTCATTCCCACCTTGCTGCAGAAAAGAAGCTCGTAAAGGGAAGGGAGCATAAGGGCGCTACAGTAGCGCCGCTACTGATCCAGAGTCTTGGTCAGCGCGCGGCGCGCAAAAGGGAGTCAGGACGCACTGCGCTCCGCTCCATGGAGGAGATCGTCAGGACGCACTGCGCTGTAAAAAAAAGTTTAAAGCATGCAAATTTGCACAAAACATTCCGCGAAAGTACAAGGCTGCAAAATGTGAACTGCAGAAGAGAGGAACCTGTCAGAAAGCGACAGAAAGATCTATGAACAAAACATCTAAATTCCAAAGCACATCAACCCTGTAACACAGGACAGGTCCTCCACTCTTTGTTTTTTGAAACATTTAGAAATGAAGATTTGTTTTGCCGTTTCTTAAATGCTTTGGTTGACACTACAGGTCACAGCAGCATACTCACAGTTGCGCTGTTACCGTAGCTCGTCTGGAGAGTTCCGAAATTATTCAAAACAGCCAATGAGAGCAAGACTTACAAATGATGTCATAGTTATTAAATCACCACGACACATTCATGCTGTTGATGTCAAATTTACTCTGTTCTATTTCATTTAATCATTGCTTAAATGAAATCCCTCAAAAATAAAACAAATATATATAATTTTGTTGAGGAAGCCATTTGATTGGGTGGGCCCAGGTACACAGTGGGTGGGCCCAGGCCCGCCCAGGCCCACCCGTAGCCACGCCCCTGACTATAACTAATAAAGATATTCCCTTTACTCACCGTGGGGTTAAACAGTACCTTTTATTTAAAATAAACATTATAAACATGATAGTGCTTCCTAAATATTTTTGCACTAGAATTTAAAAGCAAGGCCTGATTTTAAAAATTAGCTGGTTTTAAATTACTTTTAATGATGATTATTTGTCAGATTCAAACTGTTTGAGCTACACTGCTGGTCATTAAATGTTATGAAGATGTAGAGACACACACACACACACACACACACACACTTTTCCCGCCTCTTTTTATTTTGGCGCTTCTCTCTACCTGTTCACTCTGTTGCCAAAGTGGACGTCATGCCATAAATTCATTAAACATGCAGCGAGGGGAGGATCTCACACTAGAACGGCTCACACTGTCCGAACAGGACAGGCTTTTTAAAATCTGGTTAATTCAGAGGTAGAAACGGATCATTTCTGACTCTTGAATGTTACGTAATATTGCTGGTGTGTTTAGGTTATGATCTCTGGTTTATTGCTGTGAATTTAAACTGATAACCTTATTTGTACTTTCCTGTCTTGTCTTGTTCATTATCTGAATGAATGAAAATCACCAAAACTGCCTTTCATTCAATTATTCAATTTTTCCCAAAGATTTTCAACCTGCAGCAAAAGGAAATAAAATATTACTTTGCATATCATTCATTACCTAATGATTAGCATTTAGACAATTCCCACAAAACTTGTGATGCACATTCTTTTTATTTTTGCATTACTCTTGTTTTTTGTTTGTTTGTTTGTTTTGTATTTTTACCCCACACACACACAGTTTAACATCAATTCTCTTTGAACTTACAGACAATTTAGAAAGTTTTTCAAAAATCCCCTGAACCACTTCACTCTGTCTCCACCTTCCTGTGGTGTTTTTCTCCCTTTCTTCATGAATATCATGAATTAAATAACATACAGAACATGTATAAATGCAGGTCACATGCACACAGTTACAGTTATACAAACTGGGGGGTTCAAGTAGTTGTTACCCACGGTTACAGACGTCTGGTTCAACCCTCAACTCTCAGTTTGCTCAAATAAAAAGAGTGGATGTGAAACATGTTGGATGACATAGAAAACATTCAAATTATATAAATTACTGATTGCATGAATTTAAACTACTTCTCTCAAGAGCTGTTCAAATCTTGTATTTTTACAAGTGACTTTTCAGATCTTAAAAATAAAGTTTTTTGTATTTTTGGAGGCAGCATTTGGGCTCAGAGGGAAAAAAGAGCAAATAGCATATTTATGATTTGTCCAGTGCTTTGGTAATAGAAAAAACATGCATATTTGTTAAAGCAAACAAACATATTGATACACTTTACACAATGACATTCTTTCATGAATATGAAGTTAAAAACAAATCATCAAAGGTGGTAAAATACAACAAATGCCTTGAATAAAGACTAGGAGTACAGTGCTGTGAAAAAGTACACATTTCTTCTGTTTTTGTTTACTCACAACACTCTAATGCTTAAGATCAGTAAACAAAAAGATCAGACAAAGACATAACCTGAGTGAATACAAAAGGCAGTTTGCAAATCATGATCTGACTTAGAGGAAAACTATCCAACCCAACCTGGTCCTGTGTGAAAAGTACTTGCCCTCTTTATATTTATTCATAATAATTTGAGATGAACCACAATATTTGAAAAGCTGAGTTCAGTTTCACCAGACACACCCAGGTCTGATTACCACCAGGCCTGTAAAAGGAAGACACTTCATTAGAACAAGAAGGAGGCTAAAAGATCTCAAATAGCACCAGGACCCGTTCTAAAGAGATCCAACAACAAAAGAACCCAGAACAGCATCTAAAGCTCTGGAGACCTCACTTAGATGAAGTGGAGGTCAGAGGTCATGATTCAGCAATAAGGAAGTAACGGGACAAAAATGGCCTCCATGAGAGAGTTCCAAGACAAAAACATCTCCTGAGTCAAAACAACACAAAGGCTCATCTCACATAACATAACGTAAAATACTCAGTCAGCTGACGAGACAACAGCTGAACTCTCTGGAAGGTGTGTGTCCCGTTAATCTGGACTAAAACTAACTCTATCTGAGAGAAACGTCATCAGACCAACATGGTGGTGGTAGTGTGATGGTCTGGAGCTGATTTGCTGCTTCAGGACCTGGAGGACTTGCTATAACTGATAGAACCATGAACTCTGCTGTCTACTAGAAAACCCTGAAGGAGGATGTCTGACCTTTGACCTTAAACAGGATGTTCATGTAGGAAAATCCTCTAATCTGGCTGAATTAAAACTGTTCAAAGTGGGACAAAATTCCTCCACAGCGATGTGAGAGACTCATCAGGAGTGTTCCAACCTATTATGTTAAAGGGGCAATGATTTTTTTCACACATCAGGACCAGCTTAGTTCCCCTAAACAATAAATATTCATCCTTTGTAAACTGCCTTTTATATTTATCCAGGTGATCTGGGTCTGATGCTGAAATCAGTTTGCTGATCTGACACATTTGATCAAAAACAGAAGAAACCTGCACTAAATCTGTTTTCACAGCTCAATGTGAGTTTGAGTAAATCACAAGGAAACTAAACTTTCCTGATAAAACCAAATAACTGTATGTTTGCATGTTAAAGTTATTGCATGTTAAATTTTGATTACTGGTTCAAATTCACCTTCAAATAAATCAAAAATACAAAAATAACACTAGTCATGAACCTGGATGTTAAATCTTAATTTGATTTTATACTGATTTTACACTGATTTCTGCTTTTAACTTGGGTTTTTTACTGTTTTTAATTGTTTTTACTAATGTGTCTGTGATTGTGTGTTTTCATGTTCCACCGGTTTCCCTATGGGAACTTCTATAATAAAGTGAAGTGAAGTGATAACGTTTTATGAATCCTGTTAACCTTTTGATCTCAGCAGCTCTTTCGCTTTTGAATTACTTTTCCACATAAATACAATCAGATTGTTCATTGTTCTTATTTACAGCTGGCTACACTCACACAGTGACGAATCTGGGATGCAAAATAAAAGCTTTAAAACACACTTTGTAATTTCTGCATATTTACACCTAAAATTCCTCTCATGATATCTTTGAAAAAGCATTTAAAGCATAGTTCTGGGTTTGCATGACTATAAGCGCTCTAGTATCAAATTACGGTACAATTGCAGGACAGTTCTCAGCAACACACCTGCTGTAAAGCTGTTAAATGTAACACAACCATCTCTCAGTTTAAGCGATTATCACTTGCTGCTGGCTGACAGGAAGTCACAACGTCAGTCTGTTTTCCAGCGTAACTTAAAGGCCACAGTGACACAAAACCATTTAAAGCAGCTACAACTAACAGATAAACCTGTGATAGACCGGCGACCTGTCCAGGGTGTCCCCCGCCTCAGCCCTGTGACCCTGTGATGGATGGAAGTGAATTCATTAAATATAAAATGTTAGATTCAGTTTTCATAAACGTGTCTAATTTGGGAAACAAAATAAAGTGCATACGATGATTTGGACTTCTAAATCTTTTCATGTCGATTAATAAACGTTGCATTAGAGGAGGCAAACTCTCCCAACACCTCCGTAAAAACTGTTTGTAACGTCATGTAGTTTGAGTTTTCTGCAGCATCAGCTTTCACATGACGGCGCTTCCTTTGTGTCATCTCCTCTCCTGGTTTGTAACAGGGTCATTGGTGAAAGCATGCAATACCTCCCCACCCCACCTCACATAGAGAAGATACAAAAAAGCCCAAGTTATGGTTGTTTACCAGTAGGGGGTGTAAAACACCTCATAATCATCCACTAAACCGCGTACATGCAGAGAGGGGTCGGATTATTCCCCCTATAGTCTGTTTCTAACTCCCTTGGTCCTTGTGTTATCACTCATACGTGCACATTTCCACCCTCCGTGTTGCAGTCTGCCTCAGAATTCAATTTTGCAGGCAGGAAAGGTCTCATCCTGCATGGCGACCGTGCTGTTGGAGCCCAGGACGGTGATGCTCAGCTCCCGCTGCCTGTCCAGGGTCTGCTGGTACCACTCCTGCATCAACATCGACTCGAAGGTGGGGATCACCGTCACCTGGACACAGAACAGAAACTATGGGTGCACATAAAGCTACAGTGGTTGTTTTGTATTGTATAATCATGATGATAAGCTTGTTGAGAACATATTCTCCTTTTATCTTTTCCTTTGCTTTTCTTTTTTCAGCTGTTGACTTAAATCAGTGTGTTTCTACCTGCATAGGGTCTGGCCAGGATGTCTTGCCATCCAGTAGAGCGTCCAGAGTTTGCCTCATCAGCTCCTCCCGCTCCGGACTGTTGCCGCTGATGATGTAGCAGG
The DNA here is from genome assembly GCA_006937965.1 of Callopanchax toddi. Lineage (NCBI taxonomy): Eukaryota > Metazoa > Chordata > Actinopteri > Cyprinodontiformes > Nothobranchiidae > Callopanchax > Callopanchax toddi. Next base: position 831,556 of record SSNR01000274.1, on the reverse strand, counting down.
AGGAGCGAATGCACCTGAAGAAGTCCACGGTGACTGTAGGAGATGAGGCTCCAGAGGGAATATAGGCCAGATCCACATACACACCGACTTCACCACCAGAGGGAGCCTTAGAGCCTGAGGCAGACAGAGTGGTTATGACATTTAAACTGGTGAGGATGAATCAAAAGCAAAAGACTACCTGGAGCAGGAGGAGTTTTTGCTGGTGCTGATCGACTGCTGGAGGAAGGCGTACGAGCTGATGACTGATTCCCTTTTATGACTCCGCTTTGGCTCCCTGCACGGTTTTTCCCTGAGCCGGATTTTTGGGGGCCGTCAATAATCTGAAATTAGAAAAGAGGAATTTGTGTATAAAGTTCAATATTAGTGTTAATGCAAGTGAATACCTGACATCTATCAAGATTATTTGATCAAGAAAACATCTAAATCAAATGAACAATTTAATGATTAAAATTGGAAATTTGATAGAAGAATGGCTTGACTGTTTTTTGTTTAGTTGCAGCCAGAGAAATAATGTCGAATATCTGACATACAACCCTACTTATGATTAACCAAATGAAGCTAACATCTATACCGATATACTCACAGCTGATAGTTTCTTCCCTTTGTTTCCTGTGGCTTTTGCTCTCTTAGCTTCGGAGTCAAACTGAGGGACGGGCATGGAGGTGTCAGGGTGGGGAGGCAGGGGTGGGCTGTCTCTGAGAGGGGCTGGAAGAGGGTCTGGGGGCAGAGCCTGACTGCTGTCACGGTCACACGGGGAGTTGGACGGGTCACTACACGAGTCATCTGAGTCTGAGTCCAGAACTCCGTCTGCTGTGGTGGAGGGGCAGTCCTCGGTGCAGGCGGGGGCATTTGATTCACTTGGTGACCTGTCTTTGGGATTGTTGTTGTTGTTGCCGTGGTGATTTGGAGCTCCTCTGGACGAGTCGCTGGCGCCTGAGCTGGAGTCAGGTGGTTTGAAGTGCTTGAACTCACATGGAGAAACCAAACACAGATCCACGTCATGAGCCGATCCCTCAAAGTGCAGCGAGTTGGGTGCAAACGGTTTGCCCATGTCTGAACTTTGACCTAAAGATCTTGGAGGCTTTTTCATTGGCAAAGACATTCCCACAAAATATCCTCCATTGGAGTGGGAGTGATAAACGCTGTCATCTCCTTCTCTCTGGCTCACAGTGGTCGGTCCTTGCTCAAAGGACATGGACAGTGACTCGTCTACTTCTGTGGACTGAGGCGAGCTCACCTCCGCTGGTAATGAGTGTGTGGTGGTGGTGGTCACAGAGGGGGAGGGCTCTGAAGATCCGTCTTTAAATGCACCCAAAGAAAGGAAACTTAGATGCTTCTCTTTAGAGTTTGTGCAGTTTTCTGGGGTACCTTTGCTCTGGCCCTCATTCTGTCTGGGTGATCCGTTTGGCTCGGAGGCATCAGCTGAATCAAGATTGCTCATCTGGGCCTGTAGCCTGCTCAGACTGGCCCTGTTGCACCAAACGTCATCCGGGGACAGGCAGTAAGGGGTGTGGCCTGCGCTATTGGGGCGTGAGTCAGGGGAAACCGGCTCTACCGTCTCATCATCAGGGCTGTTAGGGGCCTGGTTCTCTGGAGACGACTGCGAGGGAGGGGTGTTTCTCAAAGCCCCGTCCAGAAGCGTGTACTCAGTCGGAGTTATGTCCAGCTGGACTGTACGTTCTGTCTTTACCGTCTTATTTAAGGGAGATGGAAATCCTACGACCTTTGCAGGTTTACTAGATGGCTCATCTGGAAGGTTTTTCTTGGGATGTATTTCTGCTTTCGTGCTTGTCCCAGGTTGCACCGCGCTACCGTCACTCTCTACTTTCATGGTCCCTTCATCAGTTTTATTACATGTCTCTCCACTCAAGTCTCCAAAGCCTTTCTGTTTTTCTGCATCAGCTGTTTCTACCTGCGCCTCCTCCTGCTCTTTTTCCTGGCGGAGCCTGAGAAAATCCTCCGTCATGTCCTCGGGGCTAGACATCTTGGAGCCACAGTGGTTCTCCTCAGCTCCTGGCTCCTTTTTTTGATTCTGTTCCTCAGAAGACCCTGAGTCTGAGATTTCCAACCTAGCCCCAGCTTTTTGTCTCGTTGACTTATTTGGCAGCTCGGTATTTACGTGTATTTTTTTGCTATTGTTTGCCTCGTTTCCTGATAGTTTCTGTGTTTTCTTCTCTCCAGTTTTAGAGTCATTTTTTGCATCTTTCTTGGGCTTTGTTTTATTTTCACTCTTCGTTTTCATGGGATCCCTTTTCATCTGCTCGGTCCTTTTAATGTTGTTCTCCTCTTTATTGCCAGTCTTCTCCTCCTTCTTTCCACCCTTCCCGACTCCTTTCTTTGAACTGTTCTTTTCTGAAAACGAGGCTTTGTGTTTTAAACTCGTCTCTTTGATTTTAGCTTTACCTGTGTCTCTTCCATTAACTCCACTTAATGTTTTTCCTTTTTCCTTTATGGATACATCCTTCCCTTCTTCCTTTACTCCTCGCTCTTTCCCTTGCTTGGGTGTTCCCTCCTTCCCTAATGACCTTCCACTGTCCAGACTATCTGTCCTCTTGGCTTTTTTGTCCTCTTCAAGCTTTTCGAGGTCTCCAGTGGTAACTGTGGGTTTCTGGAGGAAGTCCAACCCTTTGAGCTTCTCCAGCCCCTGGAGCAGCTTTGCCTGTGGGGTTACTCCCGGGAACAACACCCTGACCACCTTCTCCTGAGGACACGCTGGATGCCACACAAGCAGGGCGGACACAGAGACCAGGGCAGTGAGAGGGAGACTTTGGGATTTTAACGATGACATTCCATCAGGCCAGTTTTGCATGAATGTCTCGTACTCCTGGCTGCTTTTCCCTGGACTGAGGATGTATAAGTCCAGCTGTCCCACTCCCATCTTTTGGAACAGGGTTAGAGGCTTAATGGGGACTCCCTGTGGGCGAAACATTGGCTGTGGCCTGATGTCTAACTTCTTCAGCAGCTGTAGGGTTACGGCCGCCTGCTGTGTGCCCTTTAGGACATTATCTTCACCTTAAAGTAGAATAAAAAGTCAAACCACTTTGCTCTCTGCAGGTAGATATAGAAATGCATGCATAAAGGAGAGGTTGAGGGATGTTGGGACAACTTGCAACTGATTAGTAAAATTCTGAGAGTTTGTGCGTACAGTTTGCATGTAAAACTCACAAGAATTTTGCTGCTCCTGCAATGCACTTGGGGCATTAAAGAACACAACTCCAAGCTCTGGAGAGATAAGCCTCTTAGACGAGTCATCTGTGTGCAGACAAGAATCAGGGACGTTAAGAATTACGCAATGATAACAACATTTGTTCTTTATTTCCTAACTGGATATTTGATTCTACCTTTGATGTCGAAGCTCAGTTCCTTTTCAGCCGCCTTCCTTTCCAGGAAAGAGACAACACCAGAGAGGTTCTCTGTGCCGATGTGGGTCAACAAAACGGCGTCCACTCTGTCGAGGTGGCGGACCAGCTTCCAGAAACAGGCCTGAGAGTCTGAACCCCCGTCCACCAGCACCGTAAACCCGTTAACGGCAAAAAAGGCGCAGTCACCTCGACCGGCGGGGAACACGTAGCAGCAGGGACGGGACAGCTTGAGGAAACCCACGGTGGTAGGAGGAGGCAGGAGGTCGAAGGGGGACGCAGGGGAAATGGTTCCAGAAATGAGGGATGTGAATTCCCCCAGAGACTCCATGACAGGCAGGACTTCTGGGGGGTTGATTTGGAGACTGAAAGGACCCTGGAGAGGTGGGTCTCTCAAGAGAGTGTTTCTCCACTGTCCAATGTTGGGACAACTGAGGGTCAGGGTGGTTTTGGTGAGGGGGGGACAGGATGCAGAGCTCTCTTGACCTAGAAACTGAAAAAGATGTCTTTAAGCATACATACATACAAAGTCTCATTATTTAAAAAAGACACCTCTTTTCATGCAAACTTAATCTTTTCTTCAGTTTTGTTTTTGTTTTAATTTCTTACTTTTCTCTCATTTAAATTATTTTAAGGAGACTAAATTTGAATGTTGGACTTTTAAACCAGTAGACAAGACTGTTGGTGACTGGTTGAAGATGCAAAATTGCAAGAAATAAATATGCTAATTTTTGGTTGGAATCGTGTTGAATTGGTATAGAACACTTAGACAAGAAGTGTTGTAATGACACGAGGTTAGACTTAAATGTACCATAGGGAGTTTGGTAAACAATGTAGCTTAAAACATTTTTTTCATGCCTCTTAACAACATTCTAACATATAGCTATAAATATATTGTGGCGATTAAAAAAACTAAATAAATCAATAAGGTGGTTCCCTCGCAGTTCTCTAAGAACCTCAGCCAATCATACGTTTCTGACTGAAAGCAACTATTGGACAATCCGGCTGTCTAGCCGATGCTCCTCACTTCCACACTGCTTGGATCTTTTCAGCAGAAAACAAAAAACATTTGGACTTAGAAAGAGGAAAAACCTGGGTGAACACTGACGTAACGTCTCAACAGCTGGTGTTTTGCTCTCTATTGTTACTGTGCCAATGCGTGGTGGGGGAGGCGCGGCATAAGGATTATACCCGACGGGAGGGGTCGAGCTCTGAGACGTGTTTGTGTAAAATACCTAGCTTGTTTGGAAATGACACCGTGCAGCTTTAATCGCCAACCAATTTTCTTGTAATTTAGCCACAAAATGTCTTTATTATATCTCAATATGTTTGAAATTTACTCTCATTTTAATCGCAATTTGGTCACCAACCCTTCTGAATGTCTCACATTTTCTAATTTTTCTAAACTAACTTCAGAAGGGTTTGAGACAGGCTGTGTGCTCTACTTTAGAGAAAATTGAGCAGAAATTTGTCTTGCAAATTATGAGAAGATGTGGGAATTTTGGGAACAATTTCAGCAACACAAGACGACCCCGTGACTCATGCAAGAAAACAGAGAACCATCATAAACACCCAGGTACAATTAGGACACTCCTTAATGGTTAGATTGAAAGCTCCACCAGTTTCTCTCAGTTTTAACCTAAACTTATGATGTTTGAAATGATGGTATTTTAGGTGATTTTTTTTTAAAGATCTTGTTTTGTCATTTTCTTGTTGGTTGTAGCAGTAGAAATACATCATTATGGCAGATTATGATCATTAAACACAGATTTTCTTGTATTCAGTTGGAAAGTTTGAGCTCACAGTTATCAAATACCTTTATGTGACTCATTACTTTATGAAATATGTCTCTTTGAATTCTTATCCATCAAAGTTTGTACATTTTAGCACAGTGAATTTATTAATGTACTTAAAGTATTGGAGCATTTGGAGCATCAGCTGGACATTTATCTCTGGGTGGTGGTGGTGGATCTTTGTACCTGCTCTGTTATTATTTGTCTCAGCTGCTCTGGTGAAAACAGTCCTCTGTGAAACAGCAGGTCTCCAGTTTCCTCCACACTCAGCCCGGCCAAGACCAACAGTTTATGAGCCGATTCCCTGGACAGCAGGACAAACACCTGACAGAGAGGCACAGATGGAAAAATACATCAATAGCACTTGTAAATCATTTAAAAAGCTCTGGAATTTATTTAAAAAATCAGTCCAACGCCTAAAAACGTTTTGTTTTACTTAGTTTTGCATCCAGCTCAATGCCAGCCCTCACCTCTGAATGAGCCACTTCCTGAGAAGGGCTGATCAGGACCTGAGTGTCCAGCACTCTGCTGCAGTGGCGCAGACACGTCTGCCCTGTGGAGGCAGAAATCATAAACACAGAAAGTGAAGACAATAAAAAGAAAGACAACGAGGAGCGTCAGAGCAGAAGGAAACACGCAGAAGGATCAAGACAGTGAATCAAAGCCAAAGAGAACATGAAGGGAGAAAACTGAGCAGCTGTTTGATTCGGTGAGGAAGAGGGAGATAAAAGAGGAAAACAGAAAGTGGAACAGCTGAGTCAGACGGGCTGTCTGAGGATGATGTGTGACGTTAACTCAGGAAATCCAGTCTGAAGGGAACTGGATGAATTAGAAACTAGTGGCTTTAATGTGGAGAGGATTCTGGATCTGCTCTCATCCTGGTGTACATGGGACTGTTGTGCAGAAAGATATATTCCATCCTTCATTTATTCAGATTTTCATTCAAATAAACATGTTATTATAAGCAGCAGTTTATCTGCCTTTTTGAACATTTTTTAAAGTATTATTTTAATATTATCAGGTTTCTTTTTTTACTGATTGCTCCTTAAGCATTTTCAAAAATCTATGTTTGTTGAGATTACTTCATAAAATCACCTAAATCAAGTCTTTTTACTGTGTGTTGCTCTTTAAAACCACTTATTATTTGTTAAAAAAAAAACAAAGCCTTTTCTGTCACACAGTGTTAGATTTGGCATTTTTCTTCAATTTAACTAAAGAAACTGTAACATAATGTAATGTTAAATTATGATCTTTTGCTTCAATCTGCTTGTGTCGAACATGCAATTAATGAAAGGCCTGGATTTCCTGCTAAACTAAAATGATCTTGTAATAATAAACGATGGAGTCATGGATGTTTTGGTCAGATCTTGATAATGTAATGCCTGATTTCATCCAATACAATCTTGCACAATCAGTCAAAATGTTGCAAATGACTCTAAAAATAACATAATTTAACTGAATATCTGTAATATTGACTGACTTATAGCCATCTTAGGGTTGCTATTATCAGTTAGCTGCTGCAGCCATATTGGATTGGCTTGGCGCCATGTGTTAATCGACTGTAGATAAACATCTAATGATCATTTTCTGAGAATTTCATTAAGATTTAATCGACGCTGATTCATCCCTTGAGTTTAAATGAAACTGAGACACTTGCTTCCGTCCAGCTGTCGGTTTCAGCTTCATATTTACAGTAAAGGAATGACTTATTGATCTCATGTCTTCCTATTGGACGACAGCAGATAAACGCATTTCACTCACTTTCCATTCACTGCAGTGTTTACTAAACAGAGTTCAGACAATCTCTGGGTGTCATTCTGTGCTGCTAGAATAAATAACAACCATTGCATTTCTCAGATGTTGGTTTGAATGTGCAAACACATAGAAATGAAGGTGGCACAAGTAGCTGCAGGTCTCTATTGTTTTCTGTCCTAAAAGCCCCACCCTATTTAACAATCGCCCACTTTTCCTCCTTCCTTCCTTCCTACATGACCCCAGTGTTACCATGGAGACCAGAACTTTGTGTAAGTTCAGAGTGGGAATGAAGGATGGCTTCAGATGAAACTAAAGTCTCTCACCTGCACCTTTAAAAGACGCCGTGTGATGGGAGAGGAATTCTTGCAGAAAGAGGTTCAGGTTGCAGGATGTCAGGTCCACGTCCCACGAGCGAATCCCTGACAGCATAAAAGAACAACAACATTTCATATAATAGTCATCTATGGAGGGCAAAATGAGTCATTACTGTAGTTCAAAGTCATTTGACTGAATGCAACTTTACCTGAAACAATGAAATATCATACAGGTGATTTGACGGTTAAAATCTGAATCAGGTTTACTGTATTGCCAAGTTTACACAAACATAGACTCTGTCCTGAGTTAACACATTAAAATCACAACAAACCAAACAACACTTCCCACACAGAGGCTCCACTAAGGACAGGTCAGGGGAGGGCCAAGAAAATCTTATTTGCACATTTTTTATTTACTTATTTGCAACATTGGTTGACAGTGATTTCCTGAGTCTCATCCTTTCCTTTTCATTGGCTGTTGGTGACACGCGCTGGTCAGGTCTGACATCAGTTCAGACTCAGCTACATCCAGATAGATCTCTACTCCAGAACTGACTGACTGACTGACTGATGTCAGGTCTGGTCTCCTCACATTAACACACTTTAGCCACGCTAACTATCCCCAACTATAGAGCAGACAGTGCAGGGTTTGTTCGTCTGGAATTGTGGGTAAAATCCTCTTTTTGTGAGTTTGTCGTGCTCTGGATGCCATTTTCTTTTTTTGTCTTCAGTCAGTCACAGCTAAGTTTCATCTGACTTTATTCTGAGAGAGAATTGTTCTTGCTAAGTTCTCAAACATGTTCAAAATTCAAGCAACCAAACAAGACCAACATGAAAAATACATAAAAAAGACAAACATGAGGAACCTGAGAACCCTCACAGGACATTTTGGAAACTTCATGTACAGGCCTGTGGAGAAATATTGGCTTTAGTGCAAAAAGAAGTTATCGTTCATATCAGAAGGCACCCCCACTACACACACCCCACCCCGCCACCCCCCCCAAGTCCAGTATCAGTGTATTTTCCTTGTGACACTGCATAATAACACCTATGTGTTTTGGTTCTGGTGTACCACCCCCTGATTATCTCCATCTGGCTGCTCCCTTTAAAGCCTTCTGAAGGTGCTACTGTTCACAATAACATGCAAATAAAAAGAATGCTAAACATTTGTTCTTGAGGTCTGTTATTTATCACTATAAATAATAACAAATCTGATGATTTGGTGTTGTCATTAAGGGATTTGGATGAGTGATGGGGTTTAAGATCTAAAAAAATACAGATAGCTTTATTTGGCAATATTTGAAACCAAAAGAAATTTTGGCTCTGTTTTTTTTTTCTAACCTCATGAAAAGTTGATGGCATTTCAGAGGAACGTGACTTTCATGAGGCAGTGATCAAATGTGAATTAATCCTGTTTTTCAGCTGTTATATTTTTCTGCCAGGACTGCGTGTGTTTGTGTGCTTCTATGGAAAATGCAGGATCCCTTCAGCAGCAGCTGGGATCACCTTCTTAATGTCGGCATCCTGCAGAAATTCACACAAGGAGCGTCGTTTGCAAGAGGCTGAATATCCTCACGACGCTTCCCCCAAAAGCGTGTCCTTACATAACAACAAGCCTGCTGTAGACTGATTTTAATTCTAAAGAAGCCGGAGGGATGATGGGGGGGGGGGGTGAATCGCCAGATGACGCATCCTCGATCCTCTTCAGGGTGAATTAAATCACAGAAATCCTGCAAAGTGTTCTGTGTTTCACCCCTGCTGAGGATTTACCCAACCACAACTTGCAGGGATCTGATTTTTTTTTTATTATCTTTTTTTTAAATCCAAACCTTTAGAGAAAGGCAAACCGCTCCGTGCACCTACCTCTTTCGATCTCGCTGCTGATGTGTTCCGTCTGTCTGTGGCGAGCGGTCCGTCCGATTATGATGAGCAGGGAGTATTTGTGGAGGCAGAAGCCTTGGTTTGCGGCGGCAGAGACCTCCCTCTCCAGCAGCCGGCTGGACGCCATGTTGGAAACTCTTTGGGTATGATGATGTCATTGAAAAAAAAAAGCCAGACAGCGCCTTTTATTCCAGATAGAGAGGTGACTGCTGCTGGAGCGCTGCCGGGGGTCGGTGAATATTTCATGACGAAGCTTAATTAGAACCTCAAAAAGATCAATAGGTTTCTATGATCCTGATGAAATCTGGACAAATGACCAACGAGGGATTTTTAGGAACCTTATTTAAAATAAACTGTAATAAAATCTTATTTTTTAAATAAGGAAATGCGCTGTTTTTATTTGTATTAGTAAATTTATTGGCTTTTCATTTTACAAATATAATCAGGAATTGATTCAGGGTGATTTTCACAACAAACTGAACAAAATACAAAAAGTGAACACAACAGATACAGAGAAATCACGACTTTTCAAAACATTTAAGGTTTAGAAAAGAAAAGCATCTCATTATTTCTGTATCTCAATATAGATTCATCATTTCAATCACCTCAAACCCTCCAGATCATCTATCATCCCCCTTTTTCTTCTTATAAACATTTGAGGACGTAGAAGTTACAGGCAGTCCCTCGAGGACAGCTGCACAGCGTGCCAATGCGCGCGCCTTTACGCACGGCGCACGGCTCCCCCGCGTCACACTGCAAAGAGAATCAATCATAAACCTGTAAAAGTGTCGATTCAGACGCTAAATTTGACTTTTTATCTTTTCAAAGTGACGTTGAATGGTTTTCGGTGCTTTACTTACTGAAGGCAACCAGCCCAGCTTCTTCTCTATGGGCATCTCTTTGTTTCTCAACTTTTCCAAAACTTCCTGCAACGCGTCGATCTGCACAGAAACATTTTGGCAAAAATTAATCAAGGATCTTTTTCCCCTCCTATGGGACAAATATGGAGGTTACAAATAAGTAATAAATAAAGTATTTATATCGAATCTTCATCAGTTCATGACCCCAACACAAGTCTCTCACCAGGTCTTTCTCCTGTTGTGTCTTCAGTGAGAAATCCAAGGAGCGCGTCTCGAGTGAGGAGTCGTCATCAGCTCGAGCGCACCACAGGTAGGCGCAGCAGCAGGTGACGGTGAGGAGGAGAGTCCGCGCGCTGACCATGGTGCTGAAACACAAACAGAAGGCGCCTGGAGAAAAATCTGACGATCTCACATCCAAAGTAGCTCCTTTATAAGGGTTTTCAGAGGCCGCTGACATCAGTGAGCCTCTGAAATATTCATAGAGACTTTGACAGGCGTGACACTGCTGCGCACCTTTGTCTGTTTGACAGGATGGGACAAGATCCTACAGGCTAAAGGTGGATTTACCCTCAGGAAAGTAGAAAAGACGAAGCAGAATAAACATTTCAACGTGTCTGTCATTCATTCTCAACCATAAATGTTCTGATTATTTTCCACTTTCTGGTCTGTTTTGAGAACATCCTTCAGTTTGTATCTGACTCACTGATGAGTCATTTTGATAAAGACATGAAGTTTGACACAAAAGCTACACAAACAATAGCTGTTAATCTGAACATGAAGCTGTCAGAGCTAAATAGAGGCGTTGGCACCATTTGGATTCTTCAGAGATCTCATCGATGGTTTTTATTGGACTTAAACTGTCTTTCTTTTTAGATTGTGCTGATTGTCTCTGCTGCCTGAGAAAGCTGAAATCAGGTTAACCCACGCTGACACCAATCTGTAATAAAGATTCAATTTCCTTCTGTACAGATAACCTTAAACCCCTGGAGAGACTTGTGTTTGGGCACCAAATCATGTGAGACACCCCCAATCTCTGACATGTCATGAGAGGTCATAGGTCATGACCTTTGTCACTGTCTCCAAACATAGATTAGAATTAGACAATGACTCAGGCTGAAATCATGTGAAATTGTCTGATTTGTTTTGGTTTATTTATTTAAATCATATTTGTTAAATGTGTTTGACCATAAATAAAAATAACAGATTTAATAAACAAAAATAAGTTATTTACTTCTGTCATCAAAACCAAATGATTTCTAACCTAAATGAGTCTAATAGTATTGTCACTTTTGGTTTTCAACCATTTTTTTGTTTTGTTTTCAAATGATCAGTTTGCTGTTTTCACATTTTCAACTCAAGTGGGAAAAAAGATCAAGATTTCCCCAAATAGTAATCTCATTGTGAAGTCTGCTTTTATTGTCTGTCTTATTGGATGAAATGCATTAAACACGCTAGATTTGATTTTCCTACCCCGTGATGTTTTTAACAGCATTGCACCTTAATTCAATTTTTTAAAATTCTCTGACTGCACTAACAATAAAATAGTATTTGTTGCTGGTTTATTTTTCTGAAAGTTTTGGGACATTTTAGTAAAATATGTAATAAAATCTATCTATCTATCTATCTATCTATCTATCTATCTATCTATCTATCTATCTATCTATCTATCTATCTATCTATCTATCATCTATCTATCTATCATCATCTAAATAAAATAAAATATAATAAATATTCACTGCAGTTTCATATTTGCTCCACGCGGGGGCAGCAGCACATTTTAAAGGTCGGAAGTGATCAAACAGGCCAACCGGAAGTTTACAGAGCAGTAGCCTAGTGGGAGCGTTGTGAGCTATTCCTTGTTTGATTTCTTCAGTATTTTCTTTATTTTTAATTACAAACAAAACGAACAATGTCTGAAAGAAAAGTTTTGAATGTAAGTACCTGAAACCTATTTACGTTTAAATTTTTAGGTAATATAAGTCGATTAATTTACAGCGAAATCGCCAAAGTAAAAACAAGCTAACGTCACAAGCGATACTTCACAAATTAGACCATTTGAAGTTTGTAATTTATAATGAATATTTTTAGATTCAGTGATGATTTATGAAATGAAACGGAACTGTGCCTCAGGTAATCATTTCACTCATCCGCAACGCTTTCATTTCCACAGAAATACTACCCTCCTGACTTCGATCCGTCCAAAATCCCCAAACTTAAACTCCCTAAAGATCGCCAGTATGTGGTCAGATTGATGGCTCCATTCAATATGAGGTATGAATGTCAGAGGATGTTTTTAGTTATATGAGTTGTAAATATGTCCTAAAGATTTTTTTTCTTCACACAAACTTAGCAATGCAAACACAAACATGTTAAAGAGCTAATTAAAATGTTTTTTCCATCATAGTTGCGTTTGAGGGCAATATTTATGTCAAAGTTAATAATTGTTTTCTGTATTTTGTATTTACATCAGATTTGAGTTCATTAATAAGGTTAATCTCTGCCTACATGCAGGTGTAAGACATGTGGTGAGTACATCTACAAGGGGAAGAAGTTCAATGCTCGTAAAGAGACCGTTCAGAACGAGCACTACATGGGACTGCCGATCTTTCGTTTCTACATCAAATGCACTCGATGTCTTGCTGAAATAACATTTAAGGTGAGAGTTATCGTTACAAGAAGAGGCATATTTAGTAATGGGATGAAAGTTACTCCTCATACTTTAATATGGTGGTGTTTAATTATAGACTGACCCAGAGAACACAGACTATGCTATGGAGCATGGTGCAACACGCAACTTCCAGGCAGAGAAACTTATTGAGGAAGAGGAGAAGAGAGTCCAACAGGAGAGGGAGGATGAGGAGCTAAACAACCCCATGAAGGTTAGTGCTTGAAAAGATTTTTGTTGTTTTTCAAATTGGCATTATGACCATTAGGTAGTGATTCTTTAATCCCTCTCAGGTTCTGGAGAATCGCACTAAGGATTCCAAGATGGAGATGGAAGTTCTGGAGAACCTCCAGGAACTGAAGGAGCTCAACCAGAGGCAGGCGCAGGTTGACTTCGAGGGCATGATTGACCAGTACAGAGAACTGGAAAAACGGGAGCGGGAAAGAGAAAAGGAAGAAGATGAGCGTGAAACAAAGTGAGTAATGTAGGATAATAGTGAAAGAAGGCAAAACTGCATCATCGCTAATCTGCAGTATTTAATACTAAAGAATAAGTGTGTGTTTTGCAGAGAGATGTTGGAGCGAGTTCTTGTGAAAAGACTGAGAGATTCAGACTCTGATTCAGAAAGTGATGAGGAGAGAAGGAGCCAGCCAAAGGCATCCAGTGCAGACAAACCAACAGATATCCTCACCACTGAGAAACAAGCTGAAACACAGGTTTTATACTTTCCTTTAAAGTCAATTTTATTTGAAAAAGATTGGGTTATGTGTTGTAATGATCAATATTTTAGTCTCATCATTTGCATTATTTATCCACCTGTTTTTGGTCCTATATTATCAAGTCTTTCTAGATTCCCTCCTTCATTTGCTGGAGATTTATGCCCTTGAGTGTAGAAGTAGGTCATCATACACTTAGCTGTGATCAGGATATAGTGGATTATTTTATGCCATATTTCTGCAGGGATCCTCATCAGGGGGAGCGAAGAAGGCTAAGGTGGAGAGCTGGGAGAGGAGTGTTGGGACGCTGGGAAGCAGAGGAGCTCTCAGCTCCCTGGTGGTGCGAAAGAAGCCAGCAGCAATGGTCCAAAAACCAAGTACAGATGAAACTTCTGCTTCGCAAACAGGTAACAAGTTTTGTGCAGGTCACCTGATGAGGTCAATAAATTAGTTTAATTTGTGTCTTGTTTTAAATTTGGGGTTTTTGAATTTGCAGTGATATGTTGTTTTATTTAGCAGATAAAAAGACATCAACGACCAACATCGCCAGTGCATCTAAAGCCAGCGCCCCACAAAATAGCTCATCATCTCTCAGCCTGCTGGGGGCGTATTCAGACAGTGACAGCAACGGCAGCGAATGACACAAAACTGGCTGACACTCAGCTGCAGAAAAAATTCAAAAGGAAACATAATTAGATTGAATTATTGAAACAGATGCACAGAAATTGAAATAACTGGTGGGTGTGAAATAGAAGCTATATTTGCATAAGTTGTATTGTCTGCCATCTTCAACTGGTTGTTTGTCAAAATAGTTTGTGAAAACTCCACTTTGAAAGAAATAAAGAGCCTTTTCAGTCTCTCTGTGTGGTATTTCTCTAAATCACTTGTTTTATTAGGACCTCGGCTTTAAAATAAATCTGTTAACTTGTGATGTAAATTAATATTAACGGCATAATTTAGTGTTAAATAAAATACATTTAACTATTTGTTCATGCCATTTGTTTTCTTTCTTTTTCAACATCTATAAGTCTGTGGTTTAAAAAAAATCTGTATTTTTGACAGTGGAATAAATTTAGGTAAAAAGATGCGCATTTGTTTTTATTTTAATAGATTTATATGATCGTGATTGATTTCTATGAAAATGCATTGATGGATTTTTACAGGTAACATGTTTTCTGCTACAAAACGATAAAATATGTAACTTTTTATGCGTGTTTGAATGTTTTTTTTAAGTCGACCCACTTAAAATATCTGCGTATCCCTTTAAGGCGGTCCGCCGTGTTGTGTCTGTCTGTCTGCTAAAGTCCAGCTAGCATCATCCGACTGGCCTGCGGGACTCTTTGTTTTGACTGGGGCCATGCTTTATTTTTTGGACGAACGAGAACTGTAAACAAACACCGGATGAAAACCATAAAGACGTGACTTGAACGGGAGACCGTCAGCGCAGAGAGAGAGAGTGAGATTTAAAGAGTTGCGTTAGCTTTAGCTAACTTAGCTAACACATGTAGCTGTTTGGCTTAGTTAGCTAGCTAATGTTAACTAACCTGAATTTTGGCGACTTTCTGGTTTATTTTGGGAGAAAACCCATAAATATTTTTGTTTAATCTACTGTTCCGTTATGCGAATTTGCATAATATAGCTTACTACTTGAGTTCAGGAAAAAAATGACCTGTTTTGACTTATTTCTTGTATAAATGGATGTTTGGTTTGTCAACATTTGTGTACCGCTTTTATTTACGTTCTTTTAATGGTGAAATGTTTATGTCTTACCACCAGAATCTCTAAAAAATAAAATTCAGTACTCACCTATGTCTGAAATGCATTTTTCTATAAAGTTTTCCAGATTAGTCACAGTTTCTCTCAAAATGCTAACAAAACAAACCTCAGACGCCACAGCAGTGTTTTATTTTTAGGACATTGTTTTTATGAACTCACCTTTACGTGGTGGACAGGGTTCACTGCTGGAATGACCCCAGAATCTACTTGGTTGGGTCCAGTTTGTTGTTTACAAATTGGTTTCTGTAGGTAAATTATAAAGACACCAATTATTACAGAATTTAGTTTTTTAATCTTATTCAGGAGATTTTAACAGAACTCTTCTTGACTAATTATTGAAATAGATGTTTGAGCTCTTGTGGGTTTGTTTATATCCATCAGCAGACTTAATTTACCAAAACTGGCTTCAAGAACAGAAAAAATATATAGTTTAATAAATATAAATTGAAGACTAAACTTTGACAGTTATCGTTTCCATCAATCTTTTTAGCACTTTGCCATCTTAAATGATTCCTCTGTGCATTTCATCCACAGATCCATGGCAAAGTGGCTAAAGGACTACCTAAACTTTGGCAGCAGGCGTGATCCTCCACAGCCTCCGAGGCCAGATTACACAGAAAGTGAGATTTTAAGAGCCTACAGAGCTCAAAAGGAGCTGGATTTTGAGGATCCGTACCAACACTCTGATAAGGAGCACCAGAATGGTGGTTTTAGCACATGCAGTACAACAGTGAGCCTTCCTTCTTTCCCTGCATTTGGTCCTGTGTTGCCTAACGGTGTGGAGGTATGGCATAAAAACATTTACAAGCGTTTGCACAAGTTTTTCTTTCTCCCCAATAATCATACATATCATACTTTTTGATAAGTCTGTTTTATTTATCCATGGTCTGCATAATTCTTTTACAGCTTAAACACAATCTTTTATTTTAAAGTTTATTTTATTCACGTTTGTTATGTTCAGGTGAAAGTCGTGTCTCCAAAACACAGACTAATTAAAGTGGACTCTCAGGAGTTTGGACGCTGTAAAATTCCACTCAGTCCAGTCACTGTTGAAGAGGAACCTGTAAGCACAGTTTTTGTTTTGTTTTTTTGCTTAATTTTCTTTCGTTATTATCTCCCTTTGCCCCTTATTCACTTTAAGTTTTTCACTCATTTTCATCTCCACTCCTCCTCCACTCAACTCAAATATTTTCTTTCTGTGATCACGTTTCTATTTTTGTTTGTTTCTCTCTGAAGGTGGTTCCCTCTGCCCCAGCGGCATCAGATTCTGAAACAGATTACTCCGATCCATTTGATGCACGTCCTGACCCACGAGTCAGACCAAACTGGGAGCCCAAATCTGCACCAACGGACTGCTGCAGCTACATGGAGCCATTCGAGGCCCAGCGGATTATTTCAGGTTTAGTATAAGAGCTTTATCTTTTAGTGGGCTCAAATAGATATTCCTTTATGATGCATGTGTTCGCTACACAGCCAACATTAGTGCACCTTTTGTGTTTTGCAGAACTGCAACGGAGCGCAATGACTACCAGGTCTGTGAGCGAAGATGGTGGTCAGTTGTATGATAACCCTTATGAGGAGAGGAACCGCCACCACCATCGAGCTGCTCCACCGGCTGACGGAGGACTGAACGAAAGCAAGGAGAGCCGGCTTCCTCAGGACGACGAGAGGCCGGCGGACGAATACGACCAGCCATGGGAGTGGAAGAAAGACAACATCTCTAAAGCTCTCGCAGGTGAACTACGGTAGTTTTCCTGCTGCTAGAATCATGTATGAAATATTTCTTTAACACTTATAGGAAAAAACCATGTTTTTTGTTGTTACAGTTCAGTTTGAAGGAGCAGAAAGGGAGCGCTCACGAGCTCAGACCGAACAGAGCCGGTTTACTAAAACTGGCTCCACATCGACAGCATCTGACTCAACGACACTCCGTCTGGTCGGTGACACTCCTCCTCTCCTGGGGGAGAGAGTGGATCCATACCTGCCTCTGGAGAAACAAGTGTAAGTAGAAATCAACTTTTTAAAGCAACAATGTTTTTTAAATCATTTTTTCACCATTTGTTAGACATTTAATGATTATTTTTCATTAAACAACTAGAATTTCTGTTTTCAATCAATCAAATTCAACATTTGTTGACTTGATTTTCTATTAGTTATCTTCAACAGTTGCACTCAGTTAAATTTCAGCTTTTATTTAGACTTTTAAAAGTTTGCATCATCGTTTTCTCTGCTTTTAACCATCAACAAAAGCACATTATTTTACTTGTAATCCACAGAGGCCTAAGTTACATCACTATCCATATATTTTGAACAGTTTTCTTTATTTTAGAAACCTTGTGTGATTCATTTTACATCAAACATCTGTATAAAATCCAGTCCCAGCTGAAATGTAAATAAAAGATATATTTTATCATTTATTCTACTGAATGGAAATTGAAGAGGAGAGCTGTGTGAATTATTGATTATCTGATGAGGTCAGTGAGTCAGAGCAGTGACTGTTTTTAGTTCAGTCCCTTTGACTTATAGGAACACAGAGGATCACTTGGTTTTCTTCATGAATCCATTGTGGATTTAGTTTTTTAGTATTGAGTAAATAACTAAAGGTGTATTTCTGCCACAGTGGGGTAAAATGCTGCTGTAATCTCACACATCTGAAGAAACGTTGTTACTTTGGGTAAATAATTCATTATCATCCTGTTTCCTCCTGGATGCTTGCAGATGGTACCATGGAGCCCTGAGCCGCTCAGAGGCAGAGTCTCTACTGACTCTGTGTAAGGAGAGTTCCTACCTGGTGAGGAACAGCCAGACCTGCCGGAACGACTACTCGCTCTCCCTCAGGTAAACGTTCCTGCTCAGATTCTGACCCCAATTATCCTCACAGGGCACTAAAACGAACAGTGCAAAGTCATCATTCTACAAATAGCATCAGATTGAGATTAGGTCATGGATAAAATGATTGTTTTATGAGATGATTGTGTATTTTTAGTGCATTTTTAGTGAGCGTTAGCTTCTTTGGCTAATTCACAGAGTCCTGGCAAAGAGGCTTCTGAGCCTCATTCTGAGCTGCCGGCCAATCAGCCGCGTTTAACCGGGTATTAAATGTGCTTTTAGAGGCGAACCGGACAACCTTTATGTCAAATCCTGCTGTGGAAAAAGCTTCTGATTCTCAGAAGGTCTTTTAAAGGGGTGGTTTTGTCAGAATCCATTTTTTCCAGGTCTTCATAGTTTCTAATAGGTCCCCCTGAGCCTGTCATGTCGGCCAAATATGAAAACTCTCCGTTCCCTGGTTATTTAGAAAAAACAGAATAAGGGAGAACAGAAACGTAAAAATGCTGAAGAGCATTTCTGGAATTTTTGACGTCACAAGTGTATTTGCTGAGATGGTAACGCCTTTCGGTCCGCCCAGCTGCTAGCTTTTGTTTTTGTTGAAAATTCAACATGGCGGAACGCAGACAGTGTTCCCAACTCGGGGATATACCCAAGGCGCAGGTCCCTCTCTCCCTGTTTTTTTTTCCTCCCTCTCTCTCTGTGTGTATGTGTGTGTTTGCATGTGTGTGTGTGTGTGTGTGTGTGTGTGTGTGTGTGTGTGTGTGTTTAAGCCGTGCGGTCGGTCAGTAGGACGCGACCCCCCCCTTGTCGGAGGGGAGCACGGCTGACAGACAGCACAGACAGCAAGAGGCAGGGGGGCCGCCAGGGATTTTGGGCCCCATGAAAAAATATCAAGTTGGGCCCAGTGGCGGCTCCATAGGGGGCGCTGGGGCTCCGCCCTCCCTGATGTGAAGGGAGAACATTTTTTAAAACATATATAATATATATGAGATATTGGCTGTTGTTCTCCATCATCAACACTAGATTTGATCTTTTATTGTGTTCAACGTTATCGTATCACGTTTATTAATTAAAATGATCAGATTTTGTTTCATTTTCCTCTCTGGTGAATTCTTTGAAAATCACTGGGATTTTTGTTCTAAAAGCTACATAAACAAACAGACCCTTATGAAACCTCCCATAATTCAGTCAGCATCAAAACATCTGATTTCAAGGTATTTAGTGGGAGGTTTTCTTTATTTCCTTTAAAAAGGCTCTAATAGTAATCTCACAGTAATTTCTGTAACATTAACAGACTAAATAACAATGCTTCAACCTGCCCAGCGTCCAACACAGACTGTAAGTTGTTACTGATTCATATAATCATCATTGTGTGGAAAAACAATGTGTTTATCACAAAAAATAACCATTTATGTTTATTTGTAATATAATGTCATTATCCACATCACAGAATGCTGGCTTCTTTGCAGCATGTTTAGGTGAAACTATTTTGAGGTATTTAACGTATTGCTAAGAACTTAATCTGCAATGTTGTGATGTGGAAAATGAAGTATTTTTAAGGTAAATTATGTGGAGAAAAATATATTAATGCTTTAATCTTGTCACCTGTATAAAAAAACAAAAAATCCTTTATTGATAGTAACTTTGAATC
This sequence comes from Callopanchax toddi, assembly GCA_006937965.1. NCBI lineage: Eukaryota > Metazoa > Chordata > Actinopteri > Cyprinodontiformes > Nothobranchiidae > Callopanchax > Callopanchax toddi. The sequence continues at coordinate 811,957 of SSNR01000274.1, read as the reverse complement.
ATGGAGGAGTTGGATCAGTCAGCTGAACATATCAGCAGGTTTCAACCATAAAACTATTTACAACATGATGAGTCTCTGAAAACAGCTGTCAGGTTAAAGAAAAGCAAAACTCTGCTGAAGTCCTGACAGATAAATATGTTTTTTAGTGTTTGATTGACTGAAAATGAAGCTGAAACCATCCATTGAGTCGCGCTGAGAAACAGCTGAAGCTGCGCGCTCTAGGAGCTGCATGCGCGCGCTCCCGTGACGAACTTTCACTTTATGACCAAACGCCTCTAACTCTCTGATAATGGATACACGTGTGTTAAAGTTGTTAGCGAGGTCCTGGAGAGAAGTGACACCGACGGTTAGACAGCTTCCCGGAGCTGACAGGACAAACACGGAGCTTCCGACGGGAGGTCGGTCTGCTCCAGCTCCGTGTTTCCTTCAGCCGAATAGACGTGACTCGGGCGGACTGTACCATTTCATGCCGATATGAGGGGGGTTTCAAATAATTTTTTAAAATAAATAAAGTAGTGACCTCTGATATACATTTTATGAAGACAAAAGGATTGTTTGCTTAATGTCTTAATTTTAACAAAAATACTGAGGAGTAAAGTACTTGTGATTTTTAAACTTAAAAAAATTTTTTTTTTTTAAATTAGAGACTTTTTTGGGCCCCCTAAAAGTCGTGGGCCCTTAGAATCTTCCTAACCTTCCCCCCCTTTACGGCGCCCCTGGCAAGAGGAGGAAAAGCTGAGGAAATTAGTTTTAGCAGGAAGCAGCTCCCTCAAAGCTAATCTTTAGTAAAGTCTACTAGCTACTCTTTGTTACCTGGGTTTTAACTTTTTCACTCTTTCACTTTTCAAAGTATCTCGGGACATTTCGGGGGGCGGAGTATTGACATTTCGGTCATCCAATCAGAAGCGAGTGCTGTGCATATCATGAATACTAATGAGAATCCTGCTGTTTCAAATTCAGGTGTCAGATGGGAAACTTCTAAAGCTTTTATTATAAGCATCAAAGCTTCTTTCTTTATAAAAATTACACAGATAGCATTGAATTACACTAGAGAACAATGCAAAACTATAAAATAACCCAGAAAACCACTCCTTTAAAGCTTTTCATCGAACATTGGTGGTTTAAAACTTTTTCACAGCACTGTCAATGTACGGATGTCTCATTTGTCCTTTTCTGTCTCTTTCTTTTAAAGGAGCTGCAAAGGCTTCATGCACATGAAGTTCACCCAGTCAGCAGACGGGTGTTACGTGTTGGGGGAGAACAGCCCTCCCTTCTCCACCATCCCTGAGGTCATCCACTACTACACCACGCACAAGCTGCCCATCAGAGGAGCTGAACACATGTCCCTCCTTTACCCCGTCATAGTGCAGACCCTCTGACACTGACGCCCACTAACTCTCTCTCTCTCTTTCTCTCTCTCTCCTGGTGCTACTGAAAACTCCTCCTCTGCCTGCTCCGACATGTTTTTCTGCTGTCATTCCACCAACTCTGTATTCAAGAGATCCAGTTTTGTTGCCAAGTTCACTTTTTACCACAATCCCAAAAAGAAAAGTACAGATGTAGCCAAACAAAAGAGCTCAGTGTCTCATGAACTTGTGTGATAATCATCTGTTTTCCTGAAAACCGTTGATTTGATTTGATTGTCAGCTGAGTGCTTTGATAAAACAAACTCCAGTCTTGAAGTGTCTTTAGGAAGTAGAACATAAATATATATTATTGCATGGTGTCTGTTTCTGTCATGCAGGTGAACATGATAAGTCTTTCAAAGATTTTAATGGGGTTTTAGCTTGTGCCAATAGACTCATCTGTTCTCCTCATTATGTTTGTGATGATTTACAGTAGGTGGCTGAAAATGCAGTTGGAAGCTTTCTGTAACTACAAGCAACACTGTTATTTCCCTTTAAGTATTTGTTACTTAATGAACCAAACACTACATAATTATCCTGGCCTTGTTTCAGGAGTCCTCTGTGTTTCTAGAGGCCTGTGAATGTCATGTAACTGTTTACCCTACAGTGTTTAAAGTGTGAATTACACAAAACGTCAAAGACACAACAGACTCCTGCTATATTAGTCTAGAGAGTAACTACAGTATTATACTGAGAGCTTGATAGGTTGTTTACTGTGCTGTTTTATACGATTTGAAATGTCAGCTCTAAATAAAAGTGTCTGTTTTCAGATGGTGTGTACAGTTTCTTTATTTTTTGTTACATTTTTTAATGGTGTGTTGTTGGTTTTCTAACATTATGAATATGTAACGTCCTTCAGGGTGTTAAACTGACAGACAGAAGTAGAAGAAACCTCATCAATACAAAAGGAGAAGCATTTAAAGTTCAGACGTTGAAATGTGGAAGTCCTCTTCCAGCGCTGTTGATGCCTTCAGGGTTTGAACATTTAGCTTCCTCTTAGCTCCACTGAAGCATTAAAACATTTTACTGTATTCCTACATTTCTCACTAGATTTAAAAAAATGTTGAAAACTGATTAAAATAATTCAGAGTTTAAGTGTTTGAATATAGATTGCTGCGGTTTGCCCCCTTACAGATTACTTTTGTGCTTTTTGTCAAGAAGTTTTCAAATAATGGTTTAAATTATAAAGGAATAATAAATGATCTGAACCTAGCCCATTGTGAAAAATTAAACCTATAACTTGTTGTTAGACTCAACGGTGTGACAACAGCAAATCAAGCATTGTGATAACTATAAAGAGGAATTTGTTCCTCTCTTCTTCACAGAACTGTTACGTTTCAGCCACACTGGAGAGTTTTCCAGCATCAACAGCCTGTTTGAGGTTCAGACGTTCTCCTTCAGGATTTTCTGGTAGACATCAGACTTCATGTTTCCATCAGAGAGTCCTCCAGGTCCTGAAGCAGCCCCAGACCACCACACTACCACCACCATGTTTTTAATGCAGTGTTAGCTTTAATCCAATCCCAGTGAATACACCAGATGAAACAGGAACACAGAATGTTTTCCACAAAGTCCTGAGGATTATCAAGATGTTTTTTTAGGGGGATAAACTTTTGTTGAGTGGAGATTTTCTTTTTAAAACTCTCCCATGATGCCAGTTTCACCACCCCATCCCCTGACCTTAACTTGAATCCAGTGAATCCTGCATTGTTTCACATGTTTTTTTGTTCTTGAATTTCTTTAAAACGGGGCGTGATGATGCACTGCTCTTTCAGATTGTTCTTCATGTTGTCACACAGGTTTTACTGAATTGATTTCATTCTGCAGGTTTGGCAGTAATCAGGCCTCAGTGTGTTTCCCCAGCACATGTCTGGATTGAGGCCTGTACTGCACTTGCAACATGATTGCACAGGAAAATTGGCATTTTTAAACATGCATTGTACATAAAAACAAAGCACTTAGCTGTAATGTTGCACTTGTTTTTGGAGTTAGTGGTGGTGAAAAAACTGCATCATCCAGACTGTATATAAACCAGTTAGTCACTGAAATAAATATATTTAAATAACAAATGTGTTCAGAACAGCATGAGGAGACTCGATCTCTCCTCTCCCTTTTCTAGACCATCTCTGGTGTACTGTCACCTGATACCATAGCAACCAGCAGGTGTCCATGTCACCACAAAGTCTGGACCAGGAACCAAAATCAGGTGCAGAGCAGGTAATAAAAAAATGATAAATTATTATGAGTTTGTTAGATCTAAAAATGGTGTGATTAGATTCTGCTTTTGAAAAAGGAACATGCATGTTTTAACGCTTTATAAAACACTTGTTTTATCAAACTAACTTCAGTTTATAACAAGTATTTAGCTTGATGAGCAGATTCATTTTAAGAAGTAATAATAATAATGTTATTATATATATATAATAAGATCAGAGGTTCACACATTTAGTTTGTCACAGAATGTCAAAAATGACTAAAGAGAAGTCAGACTGGTGAAATTCTCTGTTGTTATAGTTACTAACTTCTGCATCACTTGAGTCTTTATTATATAATTTTTAGGTTGCTTCATCAGCTCTGACTGTTTCCATGGCAACTCGAACGCAGCAGCTGGCTCAGCCTAAACCCAACCACCTCAGATACCCAGAGCGGTACTCCTGACCCTCTGAAACAGAAACTTCAGGTTGTGTTTTCCTTTCCTGAACAACCTCTCTCTCTTATTCTAGTCGGTCTGTTTACTGGTTGGATAAAATGCCACAGGAGAGGAATGAATCCACCACAAAGATTGGTAAACTTCCCACTCAGTTCTTCTCATTTATTTAAAAAATTTTTTAAATTTAACATTTCTGTTGTTTTTCCTGCAGAGTTGACGTCTCGTTGGTCAAACATAGCCAGAAGTAAAACCTTCTACAATCAAGTCACGTAAATATAATTTCACTTGTGTGACTCATAAATAAATAAAGTTTTTATTTATTTCTTACATCTCATTTCATCTTTTTATTCTTAAAAGAATAAATCTGTAACATTGTGCTGTTTATTGTTAAACCACAAGCTAAAAGATATTTTATTATCATTATTTTGTCATAAACCATCCAGCATATTCCTGATTTTGTGCTTCCGTGTCATACTTCCTCCTCAGAATCTCTCCCGTTTGGGAGGTGAGTCAGTGGGCTCTGAGGGCCGTACCGTCTGAGCGACTGTGTTTTCTGGCTCAGCCTCGAGGGCCTTCAGCTGACTGGCAGCCTGGCCGTCCGCTTCCAGCGCCTGTGAGTAAAACAATTTACTAAGAAGTAGTCAGCATATTAGCATTGCTGCGACTGGATTGGATGTTTTAATCAATAATCAAATCCAACCACTAGCTGTAAAAACATTGATATCATAAATAAACGCCTTGGCTTGGTAATATCAGGAAAATTAAGTTGAATAAAGTCAGCAAACTTCATTTTCTGCCCAGTTTCAACCTAATTCATTCGTTAGCTTTTCAAATATTTTAGTCAGGATTAAAACATTTAGTGGATGATTAGAAATGACTCGATCAGATCAGGATCTTTCCTCTATCCTGAGCAGATAACAGGAGCTACAAGAAGAAAAGCAAATGATCATTTTTAGGTGTGTTTTTGTGTAAAAGTTATGAATCAATAATATAAAAAGACAGCTTCCTGAAAAGGAAAGGAAAGGAAATGATGTCATTTCTCCAGCTTGGAGAAATGACATCATACTACCAGATTGATGAGCTAACAGCTAGTCCAAATAACCACAGCTGATTGGTGCATCTCAGAATCAGAACGCTGCGTTCCATTTACTTTGGAGGTCGGAACTCTGAACTGGGAATGACAAGCGTTCCAGTTTGCTAAGTCGGGATACCAAAGTAAAAAAGTAATTTACTGTTATATTTTTTCTCATGTTTGATTCACACACAAACACACGTTGCCTTTGTTAGCAGCACACATTCAAAATATTGTTTTAGACGTTAATTAATTTGCTCATTCAAACACTCTGAATTCATTTAGAGTCAGAAGATACAAAGCACTACACGTAATTCTGAACTTAGACACATCCAAACAAGTCAATCTAGTGAAATAAACGTGTTTTCACAGCATTTAACTGTTCTTATGAGGAACTGCCATCTTTAATACTGTACAGAGTTCGGGGTGTGATGGAATTCTCTGACTTCCCGAGTGGGAAGTCCATCTTCAGAGGGCGTTCCAGTTGATTATTTCAACTCGGAACTCGGATTTTCTGACTTCCGAGGACAAATGGATCGCACTAGAACAGCTCCAGGCTCATGCAAATGCTTCTTGTTTGTTTCTTTAACCTTTACACTGTGGTCAATTTTGCTTTAGTTTTTTTTCCCAGCAGAAACATTCTGAAATTCCTGACTGATGTGACCCCTGAACGCACCAGAAGTTCTGATATTTACCCTTGTAAATAACCATGTGATTCCATATTCATGGTGGTCTAAAGGTTTATGAAATAGCATTGTATAGCATTTTGGAAATCGTAACCATTTTAAAAGGGCAGCAAAACACTTCTCTCTCTTCTGCACTTCATCTGAATCAATCCTGAAGCCTGTAAACACGAAACACTCTTCAAAAAGTCCAAAATATATTTATAAAATATATTTGTAAAACGGTTTTTATAACTTTTTTCATGCTTCAGTTGTGTTCTCTATTTGTTTTGTTTGTTTTCTTGGTTTTGATTACACTTCATGTCTAATCTGAGTGAAGTTGAGCCGAGGCGCTCAGACGGCCGTCGCCTCCACGCGGGTCTGCCAGCTCGCCCATCCTAGGAGACGACAGGTTCAGGCAGGACCTGGCCGCACATTTAAACCGCGACCTTTGACCCACTTGCCCTCAAAACCATCTGCACATATAGAGATTCTAGCCAGTAAGTCTGACTTTGTGTAACTGATCAGCTGTCTTCATCGTTTTCAGACATGCCTTTTTCTTTCCAGACCCCAAAAAAACCCACCCCAAGTATGAAGAGGAGCGCTCAGCGTTCTGGCCGGTTTCCAGAGCAGCCAGAAGCTGCACGGCCAGCGAGAGGATTATTGAACTGTCTTTTCCTAAAGATGGGAGGCTTGATGAATACGACCCATACATTGTTAGCCGTGCAGCCCTCTCTGCCTGCCCTTCGTCTCGTGTAAAAGAACTCAGTTTGCCTCTGCCTCGCAAATGTGTCACTAAGGAATGACTTCAAATCACTTCTGTTTTCTCTGTAGGACATTAAACTGAAGTTCATTCAAATGAATCCTCTACTTCAATAAACTCAAGTATAACAATCCTTCTGTTTGATCAAAATGCTGTTCTTTGTTTCCACCTTTAACTTTTAATCTGGATCCCAAACAGCACTTTGTCACAGTGAAACTAATCCAAAGTTAAGACAATGTGACGCGTTTCCTGTTGACTTCACTCAGAAAGAAAACTCCTTCAAGTTGTTTTAAAGCCAGCGATGTCATTGAGTGTGCCATTATGGATGTGACGAGTCGGTTCATCACCGTAAACTCATTAGAGCAGAAAATAAAGCAAACAGATGGGGACATCCTACACATCTGAGATTGCTTGGAGACATCGTGCAGCCGGCGTCCTGTGGCCCATTCTGCAGGTCTTCATTATTCCTTATTGTCAACACGAGGCTACCTTGAGGCGGCGCTGGAGAAACGCTGAATCAGATCATTCAAACTAATAGAGAAATATATTATTACTTCTCAAAATAATTAAAGCCACATTTTTCAGGAAAGCCTCTCCTCTGGGACCTCGAGCCTTCAGTTTGGGACCCCATCTGAAAAGTTCATTTATACTTGAAAATCCACTAATATGCAATATTAACAATGATATCAGCTATAATTAGTTCTATTTTAACTAATGTTTTGTTTTGTTTTTTTGTTTTTTTACTGCTTCTACTGTATTTTATGTCTTAATCTGTTGCAGTGAGCATGTTTATGATGAAATAATTTCCTTCGGGACAATAAAGTTCTTCTTATCTTATCTTATAGGAAGATCCACCAAGTGAAGGACAAACAGCAGGGGATGAATTCCTCTTAGAGGAGGATGAGGTTTAAGCATTCTGTTAAATTTCATTTGAAATTTTAAGGTCAACTTTTTGTTTCTGTTACCATTTTACATAAAAAATGTTTGAAAATAAACAAAACAAATACTAATTTAACCTGTTTCAGCCGGTATAGCACATGTTCAGTAATACAGCCTTTATTTTTGTTGTTGAAACATCTTTCATTCAAGATTCCAAACTGGCATCTCACTGGTGTCACATGAACAGTGTTGCTCCTCCTGCCCTGAACTCTCTGGACGTCCCACTATGAAATATGACTTCTCTAGTGCTTTTAACACCATTCAGCCATCTCTACTGCAGGAGAAGTTGAGAGCAGCAGGAGTGGATGGACACCTGACTGCATGGATCTGGGACTACCTCACCAACAGGCCTCAGTACGTGAGGCTGCGTAAATGCATGCACTTCAACAATAAACTGAACTGGTCCCTTTATAAGAAGGGCCAAAGCCGCCTCCACCTCCTGAGGAGGCTGCGGTCCTTTGGAGTGAGCACCCATCTGACTTTTTACCACTCTGTTGCTGGTTCTACTGTCCACTACGCTGTGGTCTGCTGGGGAGCAGGCTGCTCCGACCGGGACCGGAGAGCCAGCTCAGTTCTTGGCTGTCTGCTGGACTCTGTGGAGGAGGTGGTGAGAGAAGGATGTTGGTGAAGCTGACCTCCATTCTGGACAACTCCTCTCACCCGCTGCAGCTCCTTCAGTGGCAGATTGAAACATCCACAATGTAAAACAGAGCGTTACCGCAGATCATTTATCCCCACGGCTGTAAGGCTGGACAACTTCACTGTTTAGTTTCATTCTCAATCTTATCTAACTATAGGGTCTGTCCAATGGTCATATCGGTACATTTCTATACAGTTTGTAAATTCACTATTGCATTCTGGTTTTATATTGATATTCTGATATCAGTTGATTTCTGTACAGCCCTGTAAATTCACATCTGTAGTTTAGCTCATCCTCTTGTATTGTCTCTGTGTCATCATGTGAAATTAGTGTGTGTCATTTACTGTACTTGCTTTTTATTCTTGTGTGTGTGCTGCTGTGACAAGTGAATTTCCCCACTGTGGGAACAGTAAAGTAATTCTATTCTATTCTATTCTATTCTATTCTATTCTATTCTATTCTATTCTATTCTATTCTATTCTAATCAATTCTATTCTAATCTATTCTAATACATTCTATTCTATTCTATTCTATTCTATTCTATTCTATTCTAATCTATTCTAATAAATTCTATTCTATTCTATTCTATTCTATTCTATTCTATTCTATTCTATTATATTCTAATCTATTCTAATAAATTCTATTCTATTCTATTCTATTCTATTCTATTCTATTCTATTCTATTCTATTCTATTCTATTCTATTCTATTCTATTCTATTATTCTATATGAGAGGCTGACCAGAACATGGAAGACTGCTGGGCAGACGTCTATAAGCCACTTATGTTTACTTTCAAACTGATTACGAAAGAATTATGACAGAATGTGTTTTTGAAAACAGAACTTGAACATTTGTGCATTTTGTTGAGCAAATTGTAGTTCCTCTATTTGTCCAGAAGGAGGAGCTGTTTTTCAGTCTAAAATTGAATGACGTCCGACTCTGACCACGCCCACTGGTCGTCCGACCCCGCCCCATGCTGTTTCTTTTGCTCCAGGAGGGATGACGCGCAGCGGGGCGGGGCAGGCCCAGAGAGCGCACGTGTTAAGGCTCGGAGATGCGTGTTGACAGAACAAACTCCGGTGAGTGGACCTTGTATCTGTTTTATTTAACTTTGTGTGTCTGGTTATAGGAGGAAGTGGATCAGCAGCAGGTAAACACATGATAAACACCGTTAGTCTTTTACGTTTTGATTGGTGAATGTTTTTTGCTCGTTAATATGTTTAAAAGAGGGATTTAAAACACGAACTCATTCAGATTTTTCTGATTTACTGGAAGTGACCTGTACCATTGAGATTTTAATTTTAATTTTAGGAATCATTTCTATTTAAGAGGCTAAAAGCTGTGATCAGAGATGTTAATAGCTGTTTTCAGCTGTCACTTTTTAAAGACCTTCAGTGATTCTTTATGGATAAAAGACTAAAACAAAGTTCTGATCATCAAAAAGCAGCTCAGGAAATAATCTGATCCACTCAGTCTAAACACAGCCTGCAGCTGAACCAGCTGTTCATGAACCCTTTGTTCCTTTGAGTTTGGATTCTTTGAGGATCTTAGTCCTTATTTATTCTGTAGAATAATCATAGAGTACTACATCTTTAGATTTCTATTTTTAAAGTTTGTGAACATGTATTTTACAGTTTGGTTTTCAAATTAAAATTTTCTCCCTGTTAGATCAACTGAACAGAGAACATGATTATATTATTTATTATATGTCATAATGCCAAAACCAGGATGAATGCAGGAAGAAACGAAACATTTATCCAGCTGCGTGAATAAGAGGGGTTCCAAAATGTGGGGGCTAAGTTGAGACCCCTCTTGGGCCGTGAAATGATTTCCAGAAATCAGGTTACATTTGAAAATATTTGCATTCAACGCATTTTTGCCAGCATTGCAACAGACAGAATCAGTAAAATAGCATGCTGTGTTTTTATTCCACTTGTTTACTAGTGACGTTTATATTCCTCATTAAGTGATTATTAGAGTCACACGTTTCTTTTAGTCTAAAATCATCAGGTCAAAACAGGCCACAGAAATGTAAAGTTTTTAATTTAAATGTTCAAAAGGAAAAGATTCAAATATCCGAACATTGATTTATTTCCACCGTGAGATCCATGACAACTGACCTGAAACAACCAGAAATAACCTCATGAATTTATAAAGATGATTCATTTTTGTTCAAATAAAGTGTAATGTTGTTGTTGTTTTCACTTTGAGATATCAGCTCAAACTGTGATGTTACGCTTCACCTCCTGCTCTAGAAGAAATGAGTAAACAGCTTCATCCTCTCCGTTTTTTCTCCTTCTCTCACATTCTTTTATCTTCTGGTTCTCAGATTCATCCGGTAAAGGCATGACTTTTCTACCTCCTGCCTCTTGGACCGGTATCAGCACACCGGCTGTCTGATCGCTCCTCTGTGTTGAATGCACCAGTGCAGGTGTGGACTGAACCATTATTCACATTTTTAGAGGGGTGATGGATCTCAGAGAGAAGCCATTATTGTTGATGGAGTAAAATAAGTCTCTCTATGTTAAAACCCCCAGTCCAACACCCGTACTTCTCTGTTCCAACATTAAAATCAACAGGTTAACTTGCTCCTGTAGAACCTGAGAACATTATGAGATATTCATCGTTGGATTGAGGAGTGTTGGAGGGAAATGTTTAAAACAATCACTCTGTATAGGTCCAGCCCTCGGTTTAGACGATGGGGCCAATTAGAAAGTGGATTTCTGTCATCAAAACGATTCTAATAGCATGAATGTTCTAGCAGTTCATGCAAAGTTTATTTATTTATTTTGACCTGAGTTTAAGTTTTATATCAGACATGTGAGTTTGTAACTGAACAGGTCTTAGATTAGAGCTGATCCAGTTTGACTCTGGCCCCACTGTGACTGTCATCAATCTGATCAGCACTAATCTGTGTTTCTCTAAGCTGAGGCTATTTAAAGAACAACAGGAAACATATTAATAGTTCATAACTTTTCCACACAAAGCCACCTCAGATCGATCGCTTTAATCTGTGCACATTTTTCATTCTTTTTCAAAACTTTTAAAAACATTTGTTTATCTCAATAACATTAAATGTATAAAGACTGATTATTAATCTATATGTTCAAAACATTTTAAAGCAGTTTTGTGTCTCTATAACTTTTAAAGATGAATGTTATTTTGAAAGTGAAATGTTGTAAAAGCAGGTTTGTTTCCTACAGATTGTTTAGATTCTGTCCACATGAGTTAAGGACCCTCTGAAATGCTGCTTCTTACCTCCACCCATCCCTCCCTTTGTAGAGGACATGAAAGAAAAGACAGCGGAGACAGTCAGTTAAATGAGACATTTAATCATTTATAATGATTCTTTTTTAATAAAGCACTGACATTGATTTGATCTAGTTAGGTGAAGGAGGATAATGAGACACAGACGTCTTCTGAACTTAATCTTTAATATAATTTTCAAAAGGAATGATCGGTCTTTCATTTGATTTCATTTTATTCCAGCTAAAACTGTAGGTATTATAATAAACAGCTTGAATACAAAAACATTTCTTGTTTTTTCTTCCAACTTCAGTAAAATCGGCAGTTACAGCTGAAAAGTTGAAGTAACAATTGTCACGGACTTTGACGAGTAGAACTGAAGCATAAATACAGATTAGACCAGCTGTTTATTTAAATGTAAGTTGGTTCATTAAGCTTCCAGAAGACAAACATGATTATATTGGTTCTACTAAACAGACTGAGTCGGTCAATCTAAAACTTTAACAGATTCATGTAAATTATTACCTCAATAAATTCAGTTGAGCTGAAGTGTTTTCTTTAGAGTGCATAACGTGACTGAGAGAACAGGAGACACTGACTACAGCGATGTCGCGTGCGCTGCATGATTTGTGTTCAAAGCTCATTTTCATACACACAGTTAGGAAAATCAAGTGGTTTCTGTTAACACAACTGTCAGCAGGTCGTATGCGTAGATATGCCTTCATGTTGCAACACACGCTGCCTACAGACCCAAAGCAATGCAAATGTAGTGAAACATGTTTTACTGCTCAATAGGAGCAAAACAAATTCATTAAAGTCACCTTGTGCTGATTCTGAAACCCTCCTGATGATGGTTTGCAGTGCAGATCGCTGAGCGAGCAGTCACCACGAGCATCATGGGAGAAAAGCGCGGGAGTGACATCACGGAGCGAAGTCCAGCGGCGGTGTGGATCTACGTGATGGGGGCCGGGCTCGCTCTGGGTAACATCGTTTTCTAAGTCTCTGAGTTTATCCAGGACTCATCACTGGATCAGGAGGATTATTTATTGTTTTAAATGAATCAGTTGCAGCTTTGTTAGTTTTTTCTACTATTTTGGGAAGATTAAACCTGAAATATATGCCAGATTTGACCACTGCAGATAAGACTGATTGTTCTAATCTTATACCTGAAGCAGTGGAGCCCAAAGGCCTAAAAATCCCTCAGATTGTTTTGAAAACACATCTGAATGAATAAAGATTGTCACATTTTAAAGATGAAGCCACTCAAGCTGAGATCATGTTGATTTACTTTTTGGAGATGAGTGTCAAATCAAGGAAACGGTCTTGTACCATCTTGCCCAAACTTCTAGTAAAAGCTAAAGGCTATTGGCAACTTGTGACAAGTTCTTGTAATAATACGGAGGAATAAAAGAAGAGTTGTATTTTGCTTTTTTACTTTTAGAAATCATCACATATTGAAAACACTTTTAAACAACCTGCTATCTTTTTCTGTTGACGTCCGAAGTTTGACAGACTCTTTCATGCTGATGACTTTACATCACCACACTGCTGACTCCAGCTTTTTGTTGCTCCAGCCTTTTTCGTTACAGCTTCTGTTGCCTCCCCCCGACCGCCGAAGCTCGTCGGCTGTGTGTTCATTATTCGAAAAAACGTCACCTGCCTTTGGGAGCCTGGAGACACAACGGTGACCACGCACTACACCCTGCAGGTTCAGAGGAAGTCAAGGTGAGACTAGAGTGTTGTTTTCGTGAAACATTTACATATATGACTGCCGACGGGCAGGAACCATGTTTCTCTGCTGTTCATCATTTTCATGTGTTTGCATAGGACAACACTATGTTCATTTATCACATCTGTTTCCTGGTTTATTAATAAATGAAAACAATTTTAAAAAAGGCTTTTCATAATAACTCATAGATGCTATAACAGAGTATTGTTCCTTCTTATACACAGAACTAGATATATTATTGATCCCCTGAGGGGAAATATTTTTGTCACAGCAGCAGATATGAAAAAATAACTGTTCAAAATGTCAAACATTGTTTATATAAATTGCACTATGGTGCTGGGTATATATAAAAAAGAAATCTCAGGACTTGAAATTGTGGCAAATAAAGTTTTAATTGTAGTATACACTCTAAGAAATGAAGTGTTGAAATTAATTAACCGAGTTATGTCAACCGGATTCCAGTAAACCTAGTTGCTTAAATGTAAATAGTAATGTACTTTTACTTTTAACTAAACCATTAAAGGGTCCATGGCATGATATTTAAATGAATTTATATTAAACAGATTTCATCTTTGATGCCTCTAGATTAGCGTTGCACCATTATAACTCAAAATACGCTGTAATTATTTCCTAACGAGCAACTCAGAGATCAGAAGAAAGCGCCGCCTTCCGGTTCTGCTGGGTTTCTCCTTATTTGGCAGCCTGACACTTCTGCTGCAGTAGGGGGCAGTGCTGTCGCGCGAAAGAGAAATGAAACTGAAACTAAACACTACACGGTCTATGGGCAATGGCGGCTGCAGCACTGGCGTTCTCCTCACTCCAGGTGTCGTGAACATGCATGTGGGCAGAGAATTGACCATATAAGCAAGTCCGGATCACTATGACCTCATAGCGGGCTGGAGTGAAAAAAACGGTTTGAAACCTGGGTCTGAAATCTGGAAGAGCTTCTCACTGGCTGTACTAGGAGACAGAAGGACGCCGTTTTTTGCTCTTTCTGGCAGGTTTAAGGTGAGAACTCAACGTTGCAACATGATAGATAAGTCAGGAGACACGGAAAACCATGACATGGACACTTTAAAGTAAAGATCATCAAACTGAGTTCAATAAATCCAGCATATTTAACTTAAGTTTGTAAAACCTAATGCTGTTAACTTAAATTGAACAGATGCTATTAGACTTGACTTGAGCCTGTTTAGTTCATTTACTGAACATTACCAAGTTATATGAAGATTCATGGATTTCACTGACTAAATTTCTTTAGATCAATTAAGCAAATCCAACAAATTTAACTCACTCAATTTTAAATAAACTAATTTTGACGTCAGATTTAAGTGCAACTGGTGCTGGAGTAAATGTTAGGTTTTTTTTAAAGATGAAATAAAATAAGTTTAAAAAATAACTAAAAAATGTAGCCTTGACCAACATTAACTGGTACGATACAAATGCTGGCTGAATTTTAAATGAAAACTACGTCTTTACCCCTGAGCAGTGACATGTCTTTGTGGTAAGTTGGGCAGGAACTGACATAATTATGGAAAACAGCTGTTGACAATATTAATTTGCATAAAGGCTATAATAGCTAAATGTTTCCATCAGAATGAGGCAACAAGTATCACTTAGGTTGGATTTACATTCACCAGCAGGTCATTAGCAGGTTGTCCAATCTGAACCAGAGAAATGACCCTATGAGGATAAAATTCTAAACGTACAAAAGCTTCTCAGAACAGTAATCCTAAACACTGTGTTACCAGTAAATACAGTAAAGAGCATTGCAGCGGTGACGCTTATTTACAAAAGTTGCTGTTAAATTGCAGAATGTACAAAATAATGAGTTTGCATATTTGTAAATAAAAGTGCAGCAATGGGACATTTATCAGAGCTGTTCAGTGAAACAGAAAACAGACGGAATGTTTTTATTCTTTATGTCATTCTCGTGATTTGTTCAAAAATGTGTTTAGTTTTGTAAAAGTGATCAAAAAGGGGGATATATATATATATATATTTTTTTTCTGTTTTTGACGATGGTAAAACTTTACTAAAATGAATCTTCTGGGAGGAAAACATCATCCACCTCTGGAAACAGACTTACTGATGTTGTCTTTTGTTTTTTCTGCTCAGCCTCTAATTGATGAGAACAATTTTTTTTCATGCATTTCCTCTGATAACAGATTAGATGCTCGTTAGTCTTCTGATTCCTTCAGACCTTCATTTATTTACCTTCCAGTCAAAATGATCTCTTTCAGATATTATCTGATAATTCAGCAGCAAACTAATTTAAACATCTTATTTTATTTAACTAGAAATAAATCTCACAATGATTAGAAATCTCTTTTTCAAGACTGTCCAGGGCTAAACAGAGACTTGTGTTATTTAAAGCTGGTAATACTGTTTATTAGCACACTTGATGCAAGCTTCAAATCTCACATATGGCATGATTAATGATGAGAGTATCACAGCTTCCTGTTTTTATACAATCAGATCTTTGATTATCAGGTTATTCACATCAGACTTTAGCATTTTATCTTAAAGCAAAGACATGATTGGCTGAAATAACATTTCCAGATATTTTAGGAGTTTATTTGCAATTTTTTGCAAAAAACAAGAGGAAGATTATTACTTATCTGAAAGGATGCACACTTTCTCATGAGGAGTGGCGTTTATAACTGAGATAACTGATTCCTGCAGTATTTTGATGCTTTTTATATTGTTGGAACATCTGATTGGTCTTTACCTTAAAACAAGGTATAATTTGGAACGAGTGTGCATTTGTGGACGTGTTGGTATAGCTCCTCAAAAATCAGCTGTTATTCCTTTATCTCACCTTCAGTGAGACAAGTTCTGTTTTAGGACTGATCCTGCCAAAAATATAAATGAATATAGAAATAAAGACATGTCCTGAAAAAATGAACAATGTGATAAATATTGCAGAACTTTAGCTACTTATTAGATTATTCTGTGTGACATAAAATATTTATAATTTTCAGCTGTTTATTTCTAAGCTTATTGTTTTATGAATTAATTTATTTTTTGATATCCTATTTATGTTCTCATTTTCCGTATTCTGTATTTATTGTTTACGTTTTTAATTTACTGTAACTTTTTTTTTTTTTTTTTTACCATACATTGATTTATTCATTTGTTCTTTGGGTGTCATCTCTAGCTTTGCCTTCACCAGTCTCACAGAACCTGGTCCTACGTCTGGATCTGGTACCAGGGCTGACAACAAATGCTGTTGTCATTCTGTGTACCAGAACACCAACTTCCAGTCGACCTCGTGGGCCTTGTTTACCCTGAAGGGACAAAGGAGTGCACTTAAATTCTGCAAAGTTGCAGGACCCATGCACACAAGAGCTGTTGAATTTGAATTTGAAGTTGAATTTGGTACATTTTTGGGGTGTTACCCACATTTGCTGTGTTGCATAATCGTCACAAGTTACAACTCATAGTAAAGTTGACTAATCAGGCTTTCCAACAACACAAAATACAACACCAATAGGTAAATATTAAAGAGGAGAAATGATTGACTGATTTTTGATGACTTTAGTGCTCTGAAGACCTTCACCTGCACCACGTCTGACTCAAGCTGCACTGCAGGACTTAACGGCTCATCTGTGAGGTTCGAGTTTTGCATCCGCATCATTGCACACACTGCAAGCGGCGACACCGCATCAAAATATCGCTGTCAGTCTGGTAGAAAAGAAGGTGAGGCTGTCCACCAGCACCACCAGTTTGTCACTTCTTTCCAGCTCACTTTGCTCTTCTTGCTTATCCCAGTAATCCTGCCTGCAGTGACTCTGGACAGCGTGCAGCCGGTTCGTGGTGCACCCAAGTGTCTGAACATACTCTGGAGTCGTGACTTGCGTTCCTTCACTGTGTCTGACCCAGAAATCAAAGACGGACACTTGAATTCTCAAATAGAGATCGCCACACAGGAGCAGGTGAGACAGTAAAGAATGCAGGATTATTAAAACACTCCCCTAAACAGATATAAACATTGTTTTCTTTATTTTCTAGTCCGTGCAGGTGGACGTTCAGGTCAGGAACGTGACAGTGATGGTAGACAGCATCCCGGTTTGTCTCTTCAGACCCGACACCTCATACATCATCAGGCTTCGGAACCGCTACCAGGGCCCTGAGAGCCCATGGAGCTCGTGGAGCAACTCACTGCAGGGAAGGACCGCCGAGGACGGTGAGGAGAACTGGGATTGTTCAACTTTACTGAATAAAGAATCCAAGTTTATAGAAATGATAGGAATAATCAGAAGAAGAGAGTAGCACAGAGAAGAAAAGATGATTTCAAGCTTTTGAGCAGTGTGTTACCAAAAAAAGATCATGACTCTGCTGTAAACATAGTTTTTCTCCAAGGGGGAAACAAATCTAAACAAAACAGCTGAGCAGAACATTAAAGCAGAGTTTATGACACTATTTCCTCAACTATCATTCTACAAAGACATGCATTTAAAGAGTTAAATTTTCAAACTAAAAGCCACGTAAAGGGACTGGTATAAGAGAGATTTGTTCAAACTTTGTTGTTTAGGGTTTTTGGTAACATGTTGATAACATGGATTCTGTCAAAGTCTCATAACAGGAATCTAGCATAAAAAATGCTCTCAAATACTAGTTTTTACTGGTTATCTGGGATACTGAAGCAGTTCATTCTTAGTTTCTCTGCTTTGGGTTTGTTGCTTTCATATGGTGTTGCTCATTAGTGCAGTAGATGAGCACATTTACTGTAGATTACCACTGTTTGAGCGAGGGGAAATAGATTTTTATGTTTGAATGTGCCTGAATGCACCAGGGAACAAAATGTAGTTAATAAAAAAAGTATTTATCAAAAAGTAATAATAAATCTAATCTGCTTTAAGCATGCAGTTCAAAGTTTGCTGCACTTTCTGTAGCAGCTGGTCAGGAGACGCTCTGTGGTCCTGTAATAGAAGGTGTGCATGATGATGTCTAGGGCTGTAGCTCTAGAGGAAATAGACGCCTGCTGAGCTTTGCTGGCCAGCGTTGCAGTGTTAGTCCAGGAGAGGTCCTCTGTCACTGCTCACTCTCTCTATACAGCTCCATGATCAGTGGAGGATGCTGTTTGTTTGTCCTTCTGATGTCAAATATAATCTTTTCCTTTTCTCCACCTTGAGAATGAGGTTGTTGTTGCTTCACTGCAGTGAACTGCAGTTCATTCATTTCATCCTTGTAGATTGACTCATGCTGGATGAGAGTTGAACTTGAAGCGGTCGGTGTTGTGCAGTCATTGGTTGATCTGTGAGGTAAAGAGCAGGGGACTGAGCACACATCCTTGTGGGACTCTCGTGTTCTGTGTGATAGGGCTGGATGTGGTGTTGCTGACCCAGCATTTTCAGCTATGAGTTATTATTGTCCAGGTTTTTGAGAAGGGGGCAAGGGGTTTAACAGCTTCTCAAATCAAATCAAATCAAACTTTATTTGTATAGCACCTTTCATGCCCCAGCGAGCAACACAAAGTGCTTGACAGATTAAAATGACCCATACAACCCACATTCCCTCCCTTTCCCACACATAGAACAATTAT
Source organism: Callopanchax toddi (assembly GCA_006937965.1). NCBI lineage: Eukaryota > Metazoa > Chordata > Actinopteri > Cyprinodontiformes > Nothobranchiidae > Callopanchax > Callopanchax toddi. The sequence continues at coordinate 793,302 of SSNR01000274.1, read as the reverse complement.
GACACTCTCCCCTCCCAGTCCACAACCCATTCCCAGGCACACATACACCCACACATACACATAAAAACCACAGTAAACACTACGTTGAGCTCAGATGGCTCCAGTAATGAGCAACACGCCATCTAGTGGGCCCTCTGCCTCGTCAGCTGTAGAACCAGGTCAGCAGCCACAAACCAACCAAGGGCACCCGGGGATGGAGGGTGGCAACCCCCGCCACTGCCCGGGCCCTACCGGGGAGCGCCCGAGCTGCCACCGCCGACCACCGGTCCCAAGGCAGAGGGCTCCACAGAGGAAACACTGGAGGATTAAAATGCGTAGCATATAAAGTAACGAGAACTTATATGAATAGTAAAATGACCAATAAAATGTGAATACAAAGCTAAATAAATAATAATCAGTTAAAAGCTAATCTAAAAAGGTGGGTCTTGAGTCTATTCTTAAAAACCTGAACGTTCTCTGCGGTCCTGAGGTCCTCTGGCAGTCCGTTCCAGAGGCGAGGGCCGTAATAACTAAAAGAAGCTTCGCCGTGGGTGTGTGTCCTGACTTTAGGGATGACTAGGAGACGGCTGCCAGAGGAGCGCAGTGACCGCGAGGGTTCATATGGCAAAAGCAGTTCAGAAAGATAAGAAGGGCCAAGACCATTAAGACACTTAAAAACCATTAACAGTATCTTAAAATCGATCCTAAAACATACGGGGAGCCAATGCAGTGATTTTAAAACCGGAGTGATGTGCTCCCGCTTCCTGGTCTTTGTCAGGACACGGGCTGCTGAGTTTTGTAAAAGTTGTAGACCTGAAGTACTCTTTTTGGAAAGACCAGAAAGCAGGGCATTGCAGTAATCAATTCTACTGGTGATAAAAGCATCAATGTCTCCGTATTGGCCCGAGAGAGAATGGGGCGGACTCTGGCGATGTTTTTGAGATGATAAAAACCTATTTTGGTGACGTTTTTAATGTGAGGGATAAAAGTCAGCTCAGAGTCGAAGGTCACGCCCAGATTCTTAACTTTTGAGGAAGGATTAAAAGACAGTGATTGTAATTTGGGTAAAAGTTTCTCTCTCTGGGCCTCAGGACCAATGACTAAAACTTCAGTTTTGCCCTGGTTGAGCTGGAGAAAGTTTTCTGCCATCCAGGATTTAATGTCTAAAATACAGTTAAAAAGTGCATCCATTGGCTGTGTGTCATCAGGAGACACGGAGATGTACAACTGTGTGTCGTCAGCATAACTGTGGAAATTCACCCCGTGTCTCCTGATGGCGCTGCCCAGAGGGAGCATATAAAGGTTAAAAAGCACTGGGCCTAAAATGGAACCCTGTGGCACACCACATGTGATGCTATGGACCCTGGAGAAACAGGTGTCCATGCTGACCATAAAAGTCCTGTCTGTGAGATAGGAAGTGAACCATCTATGAACAGCACCAGAGATGCCGATCTGTTTTAGACGGGTTAAAAGAACAGTGTGGTCTATGGTATCGAAGGCAGCGCTTAGATCCAGCAGAACCAACACTGTCGCTCTCCGAGCATCAGAATTTACTCTAAAATCATTTAAAATCTTCAGAAGGGCCGTCTCGGTGCTGTGGTTCACTCTAAAACCAGACTGAAATTTCTCTAGGACATTATTAGTGTTAATAAAATCGTTGAGTTGGCTCAACACAAGCTTTTCTAAAATTTTGCTTAAGAATGGCAAGTTGGACACCGGTCGGAAGCTGTTTAAATCATTAAAATCTAAATTGCTCTTCTTCAACAGAGGTCTCACCACTGCCCGTTTAAAAGCAGCAGGAAAGACCCCTGTCTGAAGGGAGCAATTCATCAGAGTTAAAATCTCATTTTTAAAATAATCATAGAATTGTTTAAAAAACCTTGTGGGAATCGGGTCCAGAACACATGTGGTCGGCCTCACTGAGGAGGAAACTTTATCAAGACTCTCAGCTTCAACCAGGACAAAACTGTCCAGTGTTTCCTCAGGTAGACACACATTTTCAGATGTTTCTAAAACCATGTTACATTGAGAGGATAAAATGTTATATCTGATGGTGTCTACCTTCCCTCTGAAGTGGGCTGCAAACTCCTCACAGAGTGTCAGATGGGGTTTTCTGGGAAGAATTAGAGTCATTATTTAAAATATTAGCAATTGTGGAAAATAGAGTTTTAGAGTTATTTCTGTTTTCTGAGATGATTCTGGAAAAGTAATTGTTTCTGGAATCTCTAACTACTTTATTGTATGATTTTAACTGCTCAGTATATATTTGCTTATTTATTGTATTCTTGTTTTTCCTCCATCTCCTCTCTGCCACCCTGCAAGTTTTAGCTGCTTCAGATTTTCACTTCTCCATGGAGATGGATGTTTTGACTGTACTTTTTTGATTTTTGATGGAGCAAGCAAGTCCAGAGTAGATTTAAGACGACTGTTAAAATCATTGAAAATAAGATCACAGGGGGCAGTTGAATTAATAGGAGGGATCTTATTAAAAGCTTCCAGAAAACCGGCAGCCACTTCAGGGGTTAGATGGCGTTTCATTACAGTTCTCACAGAGGTCTCTTCTGCTCTTCTAGATGAAGCAGATTTTAGTTACTGTCATGTTTTGCTCATTTACTGAAAACATGGCTGCCATTGTCAGTAATCAAGAATGTTTTCACTGCAGGCTAAAAATGTCATCCATGTTCCAGCGTGTCTCCCTCTAATTGCTCTATATTTGCTGTTGGTATTGTTTTAATTCACCAGCCCCGTCTGCAGCGCCGGCGCTCTGGAGGCGAGTAGAACACACCAACATCGACGGGAGCAGACTCATTTCTCTGCTGTGGAAGGTGTGTGTGTTTGAATGTTTGTCTGCTTATTGGTTTCTCGCAACTCATCACTTTATGGTTTGGAGTTAGCGCTTTAATAATCTTAGGAACTGATACGTTTTTAATCACCATCCATCCCTTCTTTAATATGTTTTTATGTCTGAATATTTTCAAATATTCCATTATGAGTTTTTTTTTTTAATCAAAGCAAAATTGTATTAAACCCTTCTGCGTTTTCTTTTGGTCCATTCAGACTGTCTGATTAAAACCTCCATCATTTCACAGCAGCTCACTCTTTGGTCTTTCTGTTCTTTCAGCCCATGCCTCACTTCCTGGCCAATGGCGGGATTGTTTCCTACACAGTGACTTGTCAGACAGAAAACTCTCAGGTTCTTAGTGATCATGGGAGGTGTAGAGATTTGCAGGATGCCAGTACTTCCTGTAGCTTGTCTCTCCCTGCTGGATGCTACTCCTGCTCTCTGACGGCCTCCACCTCTGCAGGAACGTCACCTGAAGCCTGGATCTGGAGCCCAGATTCCTGCAAGACAGGTGAGGATAACACCAGTGCACAATGGTGTCTTACAGCTTTTTGAGCCTTTGCATACTCAGATGACAAATTGAAGTATTCTCATGACTGAGTCAGTGTTTTACTGACATTTTGAAGATGTCAAGTAGAGACAAATTTTCGTTTTTGTTTCTTGTTTTCTGTGTTCTCAGATCTACCACCCCCACGTCAAATCACTGTGACTCCACTGGATGACAGCAGCTTGGAGGTTCACTGGACGTCTCCCTGGAATCGATCGGTGAGCGGTTTTGTTGTGGAGTGGTTCGCTGTCAGAGAGAAGAACAGCAGCGTCTTTCACTGGGAGAAGCTGAATGGTTCCTCCACAAAACTGCTCATCACAGGTAACCAGAGAGTTTCTACTGCTGCTTTTATACCAAATATAACAAATACCAGTTACAGCAAAACATTCTTTTCTTTTATTATAGAGGGAGTGACGCCAATGGAACGTTATGCTGTTTCTGTCAAAGCTCTGTATGGAAATCAGGAAGCAGGAGAAAACAGAACGATCCACATTTACACAAGACAAGGAAGTACGTTATGTTTCCTACATGCTACTCCTAATTTATTAATAGTCACTAAGTAAAGCTTTAATAATTCAGTAGATCAAATTTAAATCTAGGATCTTTGGCCCATCAGCAACACTTTCACAGGCAACTTTATTAGATACACCTACTAGAACCAGGCTGGACCCGTTTTTATCTTCAGAACTGCCTTAAATGTTGATTTCATCAACAAGCTGTTGGAAACGTTCCTCAGAGGTTCTGGTCCATGATGACAAGACAGCATCACAGTTCAGGCTGATTTTTTGGCTGCACATCCATGAAGTGAATCTTCCATTTCATCACATCCCAAAGGTTCTGATTGAGATCTCGTGACTGTTGAGGTCATCATGGCACCATGTGATTGGCTAATCTAACAAGTGACTAAAAATCAATGCATTTCTAAATCTAGCATTGTTATTTGGTGCTCTGTGTATTATTCACAGCAGATGGATGATTTCTGCTGTTGTGGCAAAATAAACTACAAGGTCTACATTAATCATAGTAAATAAGCTTGAGAAAAATTATATTTATTTTTTAATAGAGGTCTATTTAACCTATAAATTTCCACTAAGAAAAAAGCAATGAACTTTTTTTTATTGTTTTATTTATTTGAGCCAATAAATGATCAAACTCTAGAACTTCTTTAGTTAAAAAGGTTTTTTAAGAGAAGTTTGGTTATTTTTTAAATAAGATACAGAGATTAAAATGCTCTGCCTGCCTTAAAGGGTTAAAATAACACTGAGTTGTTTTGTCATGAATGTACTGATGCAGATTATTTTTTCTAAATTAAAAAAGTAAATATAAATAAAGAAAAGTGGAAAAAGTCTAATTTAGTACCAAGCAATTTCCCCTATCCATTTTTCATTAATGTCCTCCTGTTGTTGTTGTTGTTGTTGTTATTGTTATTATTATTATTGTTATTGTTATTGTTATTATTATTATTATTATTATTATTATTATTATTATTATTATTATTATTATTATTATTATTATAAATGACATTAGAAGGAAGTTTTAAACTTTTTCCCTTAGCTATTTTGAATTAGCAGAACCTCATAAACTTTTAAAATCAAGCATGGTTTTTGAACATTTAACACATTTAAAATATGATATTTTCCTAAAATAAATATCTAAATAATAATAGTTTTAAATTAAAATCCAGTCTCCATCAATAATTGAAGCAGGTCTTAGTCCTAGGCATGTTTCTGACATAAAATAAAACGTGGTTAATTCTCAGCCCTTCTTCTCCACAGCGCCCTCTGCTGGTCCTAATGTGAAGGTGCAGCACATATCTGGCAGCTCAGTGGAGCTCAGCTGGAGTGATCCACCTGTGGAGCAGCTTCGTGGTTTCATCTGTAACTACACCCTGTTCTACACCAGCAGAAACCAGCCAGCAAAGAGTGAGTGAAACACCAACTGAGCCTCAGAACAACGACACTTTAAAACACAAAGCAGGTTTTTTAATTTGCAGAGTGGAGAAACATCTTCAGCATCCATATATGTAGATGCTTGGTATTTAAATCTTTAATTAACACACTCAACTTATTCTCCTGTTTGATCAGGCGTGGTTGTTCCTGCGACCGTTCACCGCCTCGCTCTGGAGAACATGCCACCTGGTCTCTATGACGTCTTCATGCAGGCCAACACTATCGCCGGCGCGGGCCTGAATGGGAATCTGGTTAATGTGCTTGTTGGTAATGATGGAACACTGAAACACACACCTTCCATCCAGAATCATGAAATAGATTTTAACCCAGGTTTTGTGTGTGAAGGTTCTGATGAGATATGGATCATGGTGTATGTCCTTGTTCCGATCGTTCTCACGGTAATGCTGCTGATGCTGATGGCCTGTCTGACACAGAAAAAGAGGTAAGATCAGCTGTCTGAATTCATCTCACATCAAATTGACTTTTTTTTTTTAATCATTTTGTATGTATTTTGTTGTTGTTTGTGTCTCGTTTCTGTGATTTTTAGGGTGAAACAGAAGTTGTCTCAAAGCATACCTGATCCATCCAACAGCACCTTGTCCCACTGGACTCCTGACACTAGTATGAAGGTAAATCCTAAGAAAACCAAATGTAAAATCATCAAATTCCTCTCAATGTTTGTAGATCATATTCTTTAGTTTGGAGGCTGAGGGGCAGCTGAGCAGTAGCTTAGTAGCATGCAAACAAGAGGGAGATAATTGCTTTTTACTAATTAGACCTTCTCATAATCACAGGCAGGAAATCAGAGCGTTTTATCCCAGCAGGAAATATTCACCAGTAATAAAACAACGTGATCAGAACTACATAACACACTCTACAATAAAAGGATGCAACATGGCAACTCCTATAAATGTGTTTCCCTCCACTGACCAGACAGTCTTATAATATTTGTTATGAATAATATATATCAAGAAGGAGAGGACAGGTTTCAGTGAGCTGCTTGTGCTTATGCCTTTTTTTGTCCTGAATAGTGCAAGAAGATTATAGCAATATCAATTTAGCAACATTTAAAGTTATGAGCACATTTCAATGTTTGTTAAATGTAGATATGTCTATAAGTGACACATTATAAATGTTTTTAATTCATTATCTACACCTGAATAACTGATCATTTGTTTCTAACATTACAAATACATTTTTAAGTTATTTTGTTTGTTTATGTATTTAGCAGACGCTTTCATCCAAAGCGACATACAAATGATAATGTAACCAAGAAGTTACCTTGAGGCTAACTAACCCTGACATTCTAAACAAACTACTTAGATGGTCTAACACTAGTCTCTAAGGTGACTGTGAGGGAAAAAGAGCACAGGATAGAGTGAAGTGCATGAAGAGAGTGCAGAGGAGTAGAGGAAGGTAGGAGCTAGTCTAGAAGATGTTCTCTGAAGAGCTGGGTCTTCAGGAGGTTCTTCAACATAGACAGGGACGTCCCTGTTCTGGTAGCTTGGTAGGTCGTTCCACCATCATGCAACGACACATGAGAAGAGTCTGGACTGTCCCAGCGTAGCGTGGTGCTAGCTGATGATCCTATGATGACCGGAGTGACCAAGTAAGCCTTAGCAAGAGGATTCAAGTAGATGAGAGCCGTTCCTTTCAGGACCTTGTATGCTAGTGTTAGCGACTTGAATATGATGCGAACAGCTAAAGGTAGCCAGTGGAGCTCAGAGCGGTGGCATGTGCTCTTTTAGGCTGATTGAAGACCAAACACGCTGCTGTGTTCTGAACCATTTGTAGAGGTTTCACAGTGCAGGCTGGAGACCAGTTAGAAGGGCGGGAGATGACCATAGACTGCACCATTAAACCTGAAAGCGCCTTCTTAAAGCACACTGTTGTTTACAAAGCTAAAGGTTTCCTTATTTTTAAATATATTTATAAACCTGATTTTGCTAAAACATGAAAACAGATCTGGATTCTTCATATATTTGTTCATATCTGTATATCATAACATGACAGGTTTTTCCCCAGAATAAATTTGTGGTCTTCGAATTCCAAATATCTGATTTTAATCCTTTAACTTCTACATCAAGAAAAAGCAATGACCATGTTTATTTTTCCTGTTTTCATTTAGGCTATAAGACATGTCATATAATGTAAATGAATAATAATATAAAATATTATGTTTAATAACAACCAAGGATAATAATGTTTAATTTTGTAATCAAACGTCAGCATTTTTAGAAGTTTTAAATTTTTCTTTTTCAGTGAAGTTCAGTTCATGTTTCAGAGATTAAAATGTGTTCTCCCAAATGTTTCACCTGCCAGTTTAAGGGTTAAACAAAAAATAAAAGGAGAAAAAATGTTCCCGGGTTTAGTTATAAGCAAATTTTTAAATGTTTGACAAAAATCTAAATGCATTTCTGTGGATTTCACCATCACATATTCACACTAAATGAACAAAGTTAAAGTACAGCTTTGATCAGCGTTCCCAGTTCTTTTAGTGAAAACAGTTTATCCTAAAGTGGCAGTAACTTAAATAAAAATAAGCAAAATGCTTTAATAATAGACCTTTATTTCATTCTCGTTCTTTTGTATGTGTTTCCTCAGACTAAGAAGCTGGTTGTGGTACAAGAGATACCCGAGGTGAATTACTCTAAAGTGATTTTGCTGGATAAGGAGAGGGACCGCGGCTGTCCTCTGCTCCCAAGTTATTCCCCCCTCCTGTCGTATTCTCCCCCACTGAAAACATCTGATCAGCCGTTCACCAGAAACCTCACTGAAGACGAGACAAACTCCATCAGTGAGCTCTCCATTTGCCTCTACTCCAACATCAGCCACTGTCAGCCTGACCAGACGTCCCTCCTGCCTCTCTATGAGCACCAGGTCTCTGTGTAACGAACCCAAATGCGTTACTACCTCTGAACTTTGACCTCTACATCATCACAAATAATAACTATCTTTTTCCCCAATAACTTGGAATAAAATTATTTTTATTGTGTTTTAACCTGAATCAACATTCCTCCAAGGTCACGGTCGTATCGGAAGAATCCACCGGACTCTATTTAATAATAATAATAATAAAGACTCTTGGTGTCTCTTCCTAAAATGACACTTTAATCTGTTACAGAAATGTCTTAAATTATTAATGCATTTTCTTCCAGCATTAATGAATGTTGATCTGCTTCAGTATTATTTCACATACATACTGATAAAGGTTATGACAACCACGTCACTCAGTACTACAACCAATAAGAGTTAGCGGTCTGAGTCACGTGACATTAATAACTCCTCATTGGCCCACGTCCCTTTTAGACTTCCTTTAACTTCCGACCCCGGAGGCTAGAGAGTGAGTTCAACGAGAGGAACAAGCTGAACAAGCTAAGAGAAAGGAGAGCGGTTCTGGTCTGACGCTGACCAGACCTCCTCTCAGCTGTCAACCCTACACAGCTGACGCTAGTTGCCGGCTCCCCCTGAGACGGTCCATCAGCCCGTCTGAGCCGATGAAACCGGTTTCCCTCTGAGGTCAGACACCTTCAGTCTGACGCTCTGTTATGGGAAAGCCAGGCCTAGATGCTCCCTGCTAGAGATGGGTTATCTAACTTCGTATCTACGGACGACACCTGTGGCCTTCGGCGGTCCTCGACCCCGCAGCCGTCTGATCCCGACCGAGGGGGAAAACCTCACCTCCGCGCGTCTCATCCGACCCCCAACAGTGACGATCAGGGAACGCAGTTAAGTAACCACGACTCTGGTAAAGCTTAAAGGCCTCTTGATAAAAGCTAACAACATTAGCTCACTCAAACTAGTTACTAATTCCATCCGTAACTAGTACCCCTTAATTAGAATCCTTAATCTAAATTAAGTAAATCCCTAGTCTCCTAAAACCTCATGAGACTCAGATTGCTAAAACTTATTTAAGATTCAATTCAGAACACCTTACCATCGTGAATGACTTAATGCTGACTACCTGCTAACTACCTCTTTCTTATCTGTGATATTTGTCGTATGTGTTTCTTAATAAAATAATGAAGTCTAATATCTAGTCTCAGATTTCTATTGTCAATATTAAATGCATAATCTACTCACTGTGACACCAGAATCGAACCTAGATATCCCTGTAAACACTAAAAGGGTGATAGTATCGTAGATTTTTCTCCGTGTAAAACTTACAAAACCCGGTAGTGAACTTACAGAAGTATGTGCCAATTATAAACCATATAAACACAGTTTATAACGCTACATCTGAAAGTCCACCCATCTACAACAACATCAAGCTGCCAGCAGATGAAGCCACTGGGTCACTGGTTTACCAGTTTCCCCCTTCAGAGCAGAAGACCTTCAGTTTTATTTATGAACATCTTCAAAGCTACGTGTGTTTGTCAGACTTCAGCAAAGCTCCTTGTTCTTCTGCCTCACCTTCTCCTCAGACTGAGATCCACAGGAAGACAGACGCTCTGTCTGATGGTTTTAGGACATCAGCTCCATCTCAGCTTCTCTTTGTGGACATGTCCTACAGCCCTGTGAGGTGTGGTCCTTCCACGTCCTCTGGTGTTTGATTTGTGTTTTAGCTTCAAAATACCTGCTTTTACAGGTGCTTTGGACAGGGATTAGTTATCTTACTTTAGCTGAAGATTGTGGTTAACTTTGTAAAGTAATGTGGTTTAAAAGTGCACAATATCTGGTTAAATGTATTATTATTATTATTATTATTATTATTATTATTAATAAAAGATGAAAGATTTATGGATAAAATCTTTTAAATAAATCAAATTTTGGTTTCAAAGCTTCAAACATGAAATGATAAATGAATGAATGGGTTACTTTTTGCAGACATTCTGTGATTGATTTGAAGTGTTTTGGTTTCAAAACAAAGCTTGAGGTGTATTTATTATTATTATTATTATTATTATCATATGCATGCATTACAGTTGAGCTGTACATGAAAAGTCCAGGAGTGTAAATACCACAAACTGCTGTGTAAGAATTGCTTTCTGTTGTGTTTTTTAATTGTTTTTCTATTACAATGCACTGATATTTTTGCACAGATAGAGACTCTATATAGAGATAAGTTACCTCATCTTGTCTCATAAATTCTCACAAAATGCTGCTAACTGGATGCTACCTGATAAGGAGCCATCTGACTGTATACCCAGTGTTTATTTATTTTGTTGTGAGCATTAAAATCTTTTTGTGTTGCTGTTGGATGATGTTAACTCATTATTTCTTATTGCGTTTTCAGCCAGGAGGGTTGATTTTCTACATCAGATGTTTTCAATCCAACTTTATTTATAAAATACTTCAAAACAACCACAGAAGACAACAGCTCTGTGCAGAAAAATAAGTTAGAAACAATAAATCGCATCATTCACAGGACATGAAATAAGGATAAACTACATAAAAGACTAACACGGGAGCAGACCTTCATTATGAAGTGTCTAAAGCTCAAACAGTGATTAGTTTTTTGCTGCTTCTCTTCATTCTTGCTTATCAGTGTGTTAGGTTAGCATAACACAACCTCACTGAACCCAGAAAATATAAATTTAATCTAAAAAAAAATATCCTTAGATGATGAAGAAACTGAGATGTTCAACTTACCCCTTTAATGCCAAATGTTTGAATTGCCAGTTTTGATAAACTACAGCTGACGAGGCAGAGGGCCCACTAGATGGCGTGTTGCTCATTACTGGAGCCATCTGAGCTCAACGTAGTGTTTACTGTGGTTTTTATGTGTATGTGTGGGTGTATGTGTGCCTGGGAATGGGTTGTGGACTGGGAGGGGAGAGTGTCATAATTGTTCTATGTGTGGGAAAGGGAGGGAATGTGGGTTGTATGGGTCATTTTAATCTGTCAAGCACTTTGTGTTGCTCGCTGGGGCATGAAAGGTGCTATATAAATAAAGTTTGATTTGATTTGATTTGATAAGTCTTAGAAGTACATTCCTCAAAAATCTGCAGAATCAAAAGTATCTCCGTCCCTCTAGTGGAAGATCTAAGTACTACAGGAAACAACTGTCAATTTAATGTATCTTTATTGTGTAATTAAAATATAATAGATAATTATAAAATGTTTTATTAACAATATCTAATAAATAGTTCAATAAAAATATAGAAGTTTCTGATAATTATTTCAGCACAAAATATATCAGTGCCTAAGTCAATAACAGTGACGCAAGAGAAACTTGACTTTCTATGGCCTTATTTTATTAGAAATAAATCTAATTTGAAGGAGTCTCTAACCTTTGAACACTACCTGTGATGTAAAAAATCATCTCACTAGTTTTTCTGTTGTTTTGTGTCACGATTATTGGTGTGAAAACCCAAAAGCAGGACCAAAATATTCAAAAGACCACTGAAGAAAAGAAGAGCCCAGTCTGACAGGAGAAATCAGGTTTAAACAGGAAACAAAATCAACACAAACAGGAAAACGTGAATAAAACAGGAAACACGATAAAACAATCAAAAAACTCAGGAATACAAAACATGAACACACGAAGTTCAACAACTAGAATAACATTCTGGTAAAAGCAACGTGTCGTCTAAAGACACCACTGGACAAAAATACGTTTAGCTTCTCACAATTAAAAAAGGAAGGAATCTTCTGTTTAACTCCTTTTTTTTTAACATATCATATTTATATTTATTTTGATTGTTTTACATCCAGTGTCATGCTCTTTAAAAACACATGAATACAGAAAGGTGTGGAGGAAAAGAGAAAACACTGAGGGAAAGTTCTGTTTTTTCTATAGCATCGACATAAATGTAAAATCATCCAAAAGAAGAACGACAGCTGTTAATGTTTCATATGCTTAAAAAAACAAAGTAAAAACAAACAAAAGCAAAAACAAATGTTAATTGGAAGTCATTGTCAAAGGACAATGAGCCATCTGAGCAGCAGAGTTCATTATTTTCTTTGTTTTAATCTTAACTCCAGTTAGTTTAGTCTTGAAAACATAATATTGTCAAGCCTCAGAGGAAGTGGACCACAAAGAAGTTCAAAAGAGGAGTCTAAAAATCCAGACATATAAATAATCTCTTACTTAGTTTACTTTCTGAAACCCAAGATGGGTTTAGTCTGCATCTGCTGTGTTTTGATTTACTTTTTAAAAAAGTCCCAGTATAGAAAACATCAGGAAATTCAACGTTACAGAAAATCCAGAGTGCTAGAATTCAAATTAACTTTATTAATAAACTCCAATAGAAGATTTAGTCTTAACTGTTACAAAGAGACAAACACATTAAAGGGTCTTTTAATGTAATATACGTAATAGCTGTATGTTAGTCAGGTCCTGGGTCTTTGATGCTTTTATTTTGAAAGGTTTAGAATCAGTTATGCTGAAAACGTGATTTTATGAGCTCCATGAGATTTAGATTTTTATTTATTATTAGTTTTCGGATTGAGAGACAACATTATTAGAAATAGATCAAAGGCTAACATGAAACTGGATAACACGGTTCAAATAATATAATATATTGGCAGAAAACTCAAACTCGTAAGGAGAACCTGCATCAGAATAACAAACATCTAAACTAGTTTAAAGTTCTCAAACAATTTAGTAAGAGTTCCATTACAAACCAGTTGTGTCATGGTTGTAAATATCAACAAATAAAAAACAACTTCCATGTGAAAATAAAACATTGACAAGGCATGAAATGAAGAAAGAGAAGAGATAAATCTGTGTGATTTCTCTCCAAGAGTTAAAGCTCGCTCTAATTGGTCTCGCGCCACAGCCGCGCCCCGCAGTGGATAAAAGGAGGCAGGACGAGGCGCGCGCGCTCACCTGAAACACAGCAGGCAGGCGGACGGACGGGCAGGCAGGTACGGAGCGACACCGGAAGCACGGGCAGGTCGAAGCTTCTTTCTCCTCTCACACACTCCGGGTGTTCAGCTCCGCCGCCTGCGTGTTTAAAGCGCGAGGCAGCTTTGAAGGCAACATGACGGAGGTGAGAAGAAAGCGAATACTCATCGCGGTGGATGTGCTGTGTGTCTTTGTTGGTAAGTAGCTACTTGTCCTTCCCTTCCTGCTGCTAGCAACATGGCTGAAAACCTCCACTGGAACCTTCCTGACAGGTTTTGGTACAAGTAAAGCCAATAAAACCACTGAATAAACACATAAAATTTACTTTAAAAGATAAAACCTTTGAGCAGTGACGCACAGGATTGCTCAACAGACATACCTCTGATTTATTGATTTACTTGTTGCTTTTCAGCCCCAAAAAAGTTATAAACATCTCATTAAGGACAAAAAGTTGTTTCTTTCTTCTTTTTTTCAAAATAAAATAAAATCTTTCGTTAGAGATATTTAAGCTGTAGTATATTCTGTAATAATCTTATTCAAACAGAGCCATTCCCGGTATTGGCCCTGAGAATAGCTGATGTCTTCACTGAAGCAATCTGGGTTAAGATAAAAGACTTTATCTCACCTATCAGTTTTTATTGTGTTTCTGTTTAAGTGCATGCTTTGGAGAGTGTGTGTGTGTGTGTGTGTGTGTGTGTGTGTGTGTGTGTGTGTGTGTGTGTGTGTGTGTACTTTGATTTTTCTATCACGCTAAATGTTCTGAGAAATTAAAGGTTAAAAGGAAGAACAGTCACTGTCAACAAATGTCGTCCTCAACAGCTAAAGTCCTGCTTTAGAATCTCTGCGTGTGCATGTGTGTGAAGTATGTGTTGCATAACTTTAAAGGACTTTGTTGGAAAAGCATGGATTTGTGCACCAGGTATAAAAAGTATCCTGTTGCAACTTGTTTTCTCCTCTCAAGTTGACACAAAGACATTAATGGGTGTCTTCCAGCTGTTTACGTCACAGTTATCATATTTTAAACTAAATTATCCCAGAGAGGGCGGTAGGCGACAAAGGTTTAAGTTCATTTCACTTGATTTTCTGCAGATGCTGGAGTTAAATGTGTTAGTTCTTTGTTTATTTGTTGAGTGACGGAGCCAATTTCATTTTACTGAATAAATTCCTTGGTATAAATCAGATTTACTTGGTATAAAAACACGCAGGGAGTTGAAACACTATAGTGATTTCTTATCATTCAGCTGTTTTATTAAAGAGGAAAGAATCAACATTACAGCAGATTGTTGTGAAATCAGATGAGTCATCATATTGAAGCTATGGTAAGGATGACTCGCATACATTTTTCTTTCTTGTCAAGTTCACGCAACTCAAAAAAGTGAAAGCATCTGTTTGTACTTTGTATTCTCATAGTTGGTACAATGATAGTAATTCTTGTACATTTCATTTAATTACATTAGGAAGACAAATCTCTTCTACAGATCACTTTTACTTCTACTTTTCAGGCTCTTCTCCTGTGAGGTGATTTCTTCTGAGTTTATACTACTACTACTACTACTACTACTACTACTACTACTACTACTACTACTACTACTACTACTACTACTACTACTACTAATAATAATAATAATAATAATAATAACACAATTTTCCCACATGATGAATAGTGAACTTCTCATCTTTTTGTTACTTGACTTTAAAATGAGAGCTACACAGATTCTGGATTTGAAGGCTGATATAAATGTCTGATTCCTGAACAATGCTGATTTAGTTCCATTTATCTAAAAAAAAAAAAAATATATATATATATATATATATATATAACAGGATGAAAATTTTATTCAAATATTTTTGATTACCTTGACAATTATGATTCTGACATCAACAGCCTTCACATGGAAAAATTAGCACTTAGCAATGATGAGTTCATGGACTGGGAAAAAAGTTGGGTTTTTATTGCTGCTCGGCAACGATGTGTTCAATAAAAAAAAGTTATGTTTAGAATAGAAAAATATTACACAGGTAATTTTTTGTGCAATAACTTTATTTAGTAAAGTATTTGGCATTCAAGTATAAAAATAATAAATCTCCCTCTGTTCTTTGGATTGAAAAAGTCTGTATAAAACATAAATGGTATGTAATTTATTTGTAGAACACTTTTCTAAGTCATGGACTACAAAGTTCTTTACAGTCATTCACACTTTGATGGCAGGAAACTACATTAAAGCCACAGAAGAGGGGCGACCAGACACAGACACCACCAGACCCTCTGACCTCCACCAACAGGTGACCTGGGTGAAGCAACTTGCCTAAGAACAAAACGACAGGGTGCAGAGCAGTGCTCGAACCAACAGCCCTTCTGTCTGCAAGACAAAGGCTCTACTAGGGCTGCACAAATCCGGATAAAATGAGAATCACATTGTGTTTGCTTAGAATTGAGATCATGATTCTCATGATTTTTTTTTCCCCCATTATAAATATTTATTCCACTTCAGTGGCGGCCCGTCCATAGGGGGCGCTCGGGCGCCGCCCCACCAGTCCCAAGAGGAAGAAGAAGAGAAATAGGGATCACAAAATATAAAAAACTAACATAAAAATAAAACTAAACGAGCCATCCATTATATATACAATAAGTGCTGTGTATAATCTGCATTTAGGTGTAGTTTTAGAAAGGTTTTCTTACTATTTTTTACTGGACCGATAGGTCGTGTTTCTTTGGGTTCTACTGCGCATGTCTGGACGGGACGCCGTCCCAACATAGCGCATTCTTTTCTGCTCCTGACGCATGCGCACTGAGTGCAAAAAATAGGAGATCGCTCGGGACGCAGGTCTTCAGCATCCCTGTGTGACATGCGCACAACAGCAGGAGTCTGGAGTGTTGCTCAGACTGAAACCGGAAGTTCTTGCTCTCTTTTTAATGGAGGGTAGAAAATGGATATTTATTCAAAGAATCCTTCTTGCCCGCTTGTGAAAACAAGCCGAATGATTCAATTTGTCCTGATTTAATCAACTCAATGGTGAGTGACTTCGTTTGTTTGTTTTTTCTTAATGACTATGTGTCTGTCACAGATTTTCCCATTCAAAAACCCCATAGGCGGAGCTAGCCGCGGCTAGCAGTGCTAAGTCCTGATGAGTGAATTTATACCTTAAATAGCGACGTGTTTGTTGAGGTGTCTGCCGAATGTTAAAGAAATACAGATACTGCTGATTGAATACGTTGGTTTATGTAGTTTAGCCCGTTTTTCATGAGTTTTCTCTACTTTTCATTAAATTATTATGGCGTTTTAAGGAAGTTTGGTCTGACTGGGTTTGATGGGACATATCAGTGGATTTGACTTTATTTTGTTGTTAATTCACTTCATTAGTTGAGCTGATTGTCATGACTTGCTTGGTTAGTGGTTGTTGTCTGAATTGTAACATTAATTATCTGACTGTATTAGTTAGAGATGGATGTATTTGTTTGTGGTGTCAGTAGAAAGCTAATTGTGAATATTTAGTAATGTTTTTGACTTTGTCAGGTTGTTTTTTTCTTGAAACTTTTACAACTTCTGTTGTGACCACATTGTGGTTGTTTTTTATTTTTATTTGTATCTAATTATATTGATATTATTCTAAGGTCTCCTTATAAAGACTTTATGATTTCTTTACTGTTTGATGTGTAGAATTAGACCTAACAGCTCCACATTTCTAGAGAACTGGTGGTAGGGACTTTTACCAGCAAAATATTCAGTCAGATGAAAATATTTTGCATCATTCCCTGCCCTAGTGGTGATATGTGATGGTTTTTTTTTTTTTTTTTTGCGCATCTGAAAACTGACTAGCAAAAATGCACCCACCCAAAAAAAATTTCACCAGCCGCCACTGTTCCACTTATTACCTGCACATCAACTTCGTAACAGCTGACACTGAACATAAAAACAATAAATGTTTCTCTTGTCTTCTCTCACGTACAGAACCTTTGAATAATTTTAACAATAATGACAATTTTGAACTTTTTCATTTGAGGGAGATCATGCAGATTATGTTCCGGATCAAATGCGGTACAATCGTCTTTTTTTTTTAAATTGTCATTTGAAAATGAGATTGCATACAAGTCTGAATTGAGATCACGGTTTTTTAACAATTAATTGTGCAGCCCTAGACTCTACCTACAGAGCTACTAGGAAGCTGCTCCAGTAGTAGTACAACAAAATAAAGTTTGTTTGCTTTTTCTGTCAAACGGACTAACTGGTAATGTCATGCTGAACTAGCTTACTTTTAGTTTTGTCGAGTTAGCTGCTGTTAGCTTTTCTCTCAGACTTTCAGACCATCCTGGTACAGACTCAGGTGCTGAGGCTTGAGATGGTGATATAAGTTAGAGCCGTTTCCCCCTTTAGATATTACAGGCTTCTTACACTCCTTTATAATTTAATAACTTTGCATTGCATGACACATATGAGTGTATTCTAATTTTTCAAGGATTTATTTGTTTAAGGTTTTATTTTGTTATGCACACAAAGGTAGGTAACCTCTTTACACACACTGTATGTGCCGTTTCATCATAATACAAAGACTACAAGATGCTGTAATCTCCATGACAACAGAGCTGACAGCCTGTCTCAGCATCACTCATACGTTACAGTGCGAGTGACTCACTTTACTTTCACTTTTAGAAAGACGAAGTTCTACAAACACATACTCTGCAGGACAACCGCGGCGGTACGTGTGGTGTGTGCGTGCTAGCGTGTGCATCTGTGTGCTTGCATTTGTGCTCTTGTGTACATGCTTGCGAGTGTGTGTGCATGCAAGTGTGTGTGTGCTTGTGTGTTTGCAAGAATAAAGAGTTGTGAAAATGGATTACAAGAGGAGTGATATTTTTACTCCAACATGGATTTTGACCATAAAACAGCAAAGGTAAGACTAGATTTATAGACTTCATGACGTTGTTTTTCCTTTTCTTCAGCTGCTGATTCACTGAGTTTTGCCCGTAGTGATGAAACACAAACTGTTGGAAAGGAAATAATTTGGGCTTTAATTTAAAAGGTGGCCTGTGTGGATAGGAATCATATTGCATTGTAGCTGCTGTGTCTTTCTCTGTGTGTGTATTTAGCGGCTTTTTACTTTTTGTCATTTAGCTGCTTAATGTCGGAATTGGGTCCTGTTGAGGTAGAAAACATCGTTTTTATAGATCAGATGAGCTTTTTCTCATTAAGTGGATATGCAGCATGAATATACAGTATTAGTAAAGTTTTAGCAAGTCTTTGGAATGAGTTTGTTGCTAGATGTGCTGCGGTGCCCAGTACCTGGACTACTAGGGGAAAACGGGTGATATCGTCATCGCAATATTAAGCACTGTTATCGCATATCGCAGTTGTTCCTAATATCGTGTAGCCCTATTTTAATACTCCACCTAAATGCAGATTATACACATCACTTATAGTATGTATAATAGATAGATTGTTTAGTTTAAATTTCATGGTTCTTTTAAAACTATTTTGTGATTCTAATGTTCTTATTCTTCTTCCTCCTCCGATGAGACTGGTGGTGTAAATAGTCAAAATGAAGAAGCAGGAAAACAAAGACAACAGTAACCGTAAACTGATCCAGAGGTTTTTTCTTTTAACATTTTGTTGATTCAGATCAGTCAGGTGTGTGTTAACACGTTGGAGAATAATCAGGTTAAGGTTAAGTTCATTTCCAAACAATTTATCCATTCTACTGTGTTACATGGGGATGTTTTTCTACACAGTTGCCAGTTTCTTGTCCCTCACGGTTCACTTTGAGGTCAGATTTGACAGCATTACTGAACCATTACTGATTAAAATGTTACTGTTTACTGATGCCTACAACCTTGAAAAAAGGGTGTGATACGTTTTCCCATGACTGCTTATAATATATTGTATAGAATCATCTTTATATATGTGAATTTATTTTTCATACATTTAATGTGATCAGTGAGGACACAAGTTTTTTTTAAGGAAACATATTTGGTTCTAACTTCATAACTCTGGTCAAAAATCGTCTCTGTATATTTTCTTATCTTTTTATACTTTCTCCCACAATGCAGTAATCTCATAATCTGTGTGCATGAGTAAACTATCAGTCTCCCTCCTATCAGTGATATGTCAGTGTGACAGAACGAGCTGAGTATCCAAATAGCGACTGAACGCCTCAGTGTTTTATTCCTTCCTTTTCCTCTCTGTCCTCCATCCTGTGGCTGTTATCTGTCACCACTGCACTTCACGTACAACAAATTCATAACAAGATATAAGAGTATAAATAGTCACCACTTGCTCAGGCACGCACACTTCTCAGTATTCGTTGGTAACTTGCAAATTGCACAGCTTTTGTCAGGCTACATCCTGTATAATTTCCTCCCTTTTTAGACTCATTCCAAAGCATCCCAGTTTTAAAAAATCCTACGTCTGCCGGAAAGACGGTTCTGCATTCCTAAGTTTTAGATCATAGATTCCTACATACGTGCTCTGTTGTGTAATTTTCTAAAAACCACTTTCAGTTGATCAGCTGACATGAAGATATCAGCTGTGTTTGTTCATTTTAATATATTATAGAACAATCCTTTTTGTTTGTTCGTATAGTCGCCACAGATTTTTGTTTGACATGATTACATGTGATGTGTTTGGTTTGCTTTACTGAGTACTTTGGAAACGGAGACAACACAAACATTTGTTAAGATCTGCAGCACCTTATTTTTTTATTTTAACACAAAAACAATCACAATAGTAGCATATCCGTAAAATGTAAACCGATTCATCAGGATGATGGGACTCGGAGTTCTGAGGTTCCCTAGGAACCTGCAACGTAACTACAGAATTCAGAAGTTTATAATAAGCAGTTTAATGTTTTTGATGCTTTAACATGTCTCAAATAATAATAATAATAATAATAATCTTTATTTATAAAGCGCCTTTCATACAGAAAAATAAACTGTAACTCAAGGTGCTTAACAAGTTAAAATGACCCCACATAAACCACAATCCCATCCCTCTCTCATAAAAAGCACACGCACGCACGCACGCACACACGCACGCACGCACACGCACATATACACACAAAGGACATTGGGCTGAGTACAGATGAGCAGGTTCTAAGGAAACGCCATCAGAGGAGCCCTCTGCACCAGCAGCAGCAGGTCAACAGCAGCAGCCAATGCACCGACACGGGGCGACCAGAGGAGGCAGGGCTGAGACCCCACCTCCACCTGGAACCACCTGGAGAACCAGAGGAGGCAGGGCTGAGACCCCACCTCCACCTGGAACCACCTGGAGAACCAGAGGAGGCAGGGCTGAGACCCCACCTCCACCTGGAACCACCTGGAGATCCAGGCAGCCACAGCTGACCACCGCTCCCGAGGCAGAGGACTCCCTCAGAGGAAACACTGGAAGGAAGATTAAAATAACAAGTTAAAATATAAAATAACATAAGATAAATATAAGAATAAACAATAAAACTGTGATAAAATCTAACTAAATACCTAAAATCTATTAGACTAAAATCAGCTAAAGGTTAGACTAAAAGCAGTTAAACAGACTAAAAGTAATTAAACACAATATGTTAAAATTACACTAAAAACAGTTAAACAGGTTAAATAAATAAGAAGTAAAAAGGTGAACTAAAAGCATTTAAACAGACTATAATAAATAATACTCAGTTAAAAGCTAGCTTAAAAAGGTGGGTCTTGAGCCTGCCTTTAAACACATGAACGTTCTCTGCAGCCCTGAGGTTCTCCGGCAGCCTGTTCCAGAGGTGAGGGCCATAATAATAAAAAGACGCCTCACCGTGAGTATGTGTTCTAACTTTCGGGATGACAAGCAGACGGCTGCCAGAGGAGCGCAGAGACCGCAGAGGTTCATATGGTAAAAGCAATTCTGAGAGATAAGAAGGCCCAAGACCATTAAGACACTTAAAAACCATTAAAAGAACCTTAAAATCGATCCTAAAACACACAGGTAACCAATACAAAGACTTCAGGATGGGTGTAATGTGCTCCTGCCTCCTGGTCTTTGTCAGGACACATGCTGCTGAATTTTGTAAGAGTTGTAAACCTGAGATACTCTTTTTAGGAAGACCAGAAAGCAGGGCATTACAGTAGTCCATTCTACTGGTGATAAAAGCATCAGCGTCTCTGTGTTGGCCCGAGAGAGAATGGGGCGGACTCTGGCGATGTTCTTTAGGTGATAAAAACCTATCTTAGTAATGTTTTTAATGTGAGGGATAAAAGTCAGCTCAGAGTCAAAAATCACGCCCAGGTTCTTCACTTGTACAGAAGGATTAAGAGACGGTGACTGTAGTTTTGGTAAAAGTTTCTCTCTGAGCCTCAGGACCGATGACTAAAACCTCAGTTTTGTCCCGGTTGAGCTGGAGAAAGTTTAGAAAGAAATAAAGAATAAGCATCCATCTGGACGTTTCTTCTTTAGGATTTTCATTTTTTTGTCCCTGTAAATGAGAGACGAGGACCAGGCCTCGCCTTTTGTGCTCCTCCTCAGCAGTTGGTTCCCCGTCAGTCATAGCTTAGCTTTTGCTTTAATGCATACTTCTGGGTTTTGTAACTGGCTTATCCAGCAGAACAAGAGAACCATTAAAAAGTTTCAGAAACAGTTTTTTTGTTTAACTTTCACTACTTACTTCCTCGGATTCACACAGCAGGGAAGAGGCAGAGAATTTAAATGATTCAACAAACAAGAAAATCTGGAACAACTTAATAGAAGCTGTTTTACGTTTTGTAGCCAGTGTCTAATTTTGTTTCTAACTTTTAGGCATTTTTTGTCATAGAAAAAACACTGGGCAACTAACAAAACCTTACAAGGTTAAAAACATTGCTTTAATAAAAGCATTTATAAATGTTGCTCTATTTTTAGTTTCCAGAGCTCAGGGGAAGATTCACATATAAACAGATTTATTTAATAACAAATCCACATGAGATGAGCTGCTGGTTAATTCTATGAAATACAACTTTTTTCATGGTTCTAAATGTGTGAAATGACAAGAGTTTATAAATCTATTGCAGAGATGAGCGACTGCAGCTGTTGTTTGTTTCAACAGAGTTTATTTTGATGCCATTTTAAAAGGTCATCAGATGGTTATCAGTCTTATAAATCCTAAATGCTAAAATGGTCTTTTTCTGCCAAAGACGTGTCGGAGTCAAGTGGAAAATGTTGACTTCTGCTCTCTGACATTCCTGTGTGTGTGTGTGTGTGTGTGTGTGTGTGTGCGCGCGCGCGCGTGTGCGTGCGTGTTCTGATGGAATTTATGTGCTATTATTTTTGTCCTTTTGTGGTTTCAGAAGTTCTGGTCAGTACTTTGTTGGTTTTACGACATGAAGAATTGTTCCTGCTTTTGTGTTTGATTAAAGGTCAAAATCCCACAAACCTAGATTGGATAAATCTCATAAGTTGACACAAACTATATTCCTGGGTGTCAGTCTGTGTGCTTTTGCTTTTCAATCATCAGTCAGAGCAGCCTGGAAGCTTCAGGTTTCTACAGAATCATACGTGTTCCTAGAAGTGTGCCTTTCTGGACAAAGATCTCTGGTGTGGTTCCTGGTATCTGCTGGCGCCGACACCCATTTGAGAGTCCTAGTTCTCCAATCATTCCTGGCACCACCCGTGTTTTTAGTTCTCTTTTTCATGTCAAACAAATTAAAATAAAACTGCAAACTGCTGATGCCATGTTACACCATGTAACTTGTCAAAACTGATGATGATTGAGGAAGATAAGATTTATCTAAAGTGAGTATGACATTATTTACTGTTTTGGGTTGTGAAACCAAAATCATTTTGAGGATTGAAATCCTGGAGATAGAACTAATTACTTCTAGATCCTTACATATGAAATGAGACAAATCATTTCAAACTGCTTCTAAACTGTTTTTAAAGCTATAAACTAATTTATTAGATACACATTGCTAGAACTGGATTAGACGTACATTCGCTTTTAGAACTGTTTAAATTCTTCATGTCATCGACTCAACAACACGACTGGAAGCATTCCTCAGAGGTTCTGGAGTCTGGACTATTCACCATATTGACCCGAAAATAAGACGACCCCCCCCCCCCCCCCCCCCCCCCCCTTCAAGACTAATCTTCAGAAAAAGACTAAATAAAAAATTTTAAGGTGTGATTTACTCAAAAACCTTTTTTTTCATAGCCTAGTAAACTAGACCATCAGTTTTGCTCTGCAGACTTTCCAAATATCCACTATCCACATTTATAGTCTGGCTTGCCAGGCTAATGGCTAGCTAGAGCCTTGGTGCCTCATGCGGTCTGGGAGCCCCTTGGCCAGTAAAAAATATTTTATTTTATTTAAATTTACATGCAAGAATATTCTTAAATTGAATTTACCCACAAAGTCCTAAGCAATGCAGAATTTTTGCTATCCTTATCACATCACCTGATACTTAATGTTCATATATGGAAACAGAACAAACTCATATCATTGACCTGTGGTGTAGTGGCTTAAGACATTCCCTGTAATGCTGGAGACCCAGGTTCGACACCAGGTCCGAAATGAGTCGAGTTTAACTTTTTTTAGGAATGTTTTTTTTGCACGGAGGAGGAGAAAGCCTTTAGGGGCAGCTTTTGGGTAAGTTCGAGGTCTTTGTGGTTAGCCACACATACTAATGTTAACATAGCAACTCCCACGTCCAATGGACAGCTTTCACACCGGTTCAGGTGTCACAGCAGAACGCTCTGCACTTTTAGGAGAAAATGTAAGTTCACATGTGAGTATCACCATTGTGAAACATTCATTGACTGAGGAAGCGGTTCTTTTAATTTCTCCTTCGCCCTTAGCTTAGTAACTACACCGTCAGTTTATCCACATATATAGTCTGGCTTGCCTGGCTGGTTATTTCACTATCAGATTCAGGATCAAATACCTAGGGCCAATCAGAAGCGAGGGTTGTGCATATTAGGGGTGTAACGAGACCCAAAACTCACGAGACGAGACTTGAATTCGTGAGACGAGATACTGAGTTCACGAGACGAGATGATATTTAATAATAGTTTCAAGAAAACTTCAAAGATCAAATTTAAGCAACAAAAAACACTTTTATTCCACACTTTTAGAAGTTTTTCCACAAACTCAACTGATGTCTTTCTTTTTCCTGATTTTTTGAATCTTATCAGATGAGATTTTAATCAAATTTTCAAGAATTTTTGAAAGATCAAACCATTGCTGAAAATGTTTTTTTCCTGTCTCTCTCCTCCTCTTCTGTCTCACCAAAGAAAAATATTTTGATTTCAGCTGAAGAGGAGAGGTTTGAACTGTTTAGCCATGATATTAAACCTACACCTAAAAACAACAGCTAGTAGTCATTTAATATAGTATAACTATGTTTTTAGACAGTAAGAACTACAGGGCTCTAAACTGACTTTAAAAAGTGCAGAGGACATGTCCCCCATCATGTCCATGTGTCTCTCTGTGATCTTTCAGTCCTTTACTTCTCTCAGCTCTCTAATTAATAGAAAATAAATGCAAATTTAAGAAAAGCTTTTCTTTTTCTATAACAAAACTGTGTTTAACAGTGATAATACAGTGTTTCATATAGATTGTTTTCAGATGCACACACCTGTCTGTCTCCTTGTCTCCTCTCCTCTCTCCTCCTCGTGTCTGTCTGTCCTTTAATTCAGGCAATAGGTGTAATAGAGTAGGAAATTAGGAATCCACGTCTTTCTGCTCTGAGACGCACATCGTGCTCCCAGCTGTTCTGTCACTATTTCCACGTTCCAGGCAGCGTTTCTCTACCAGAGCAGCTGATTTTCTGAGCGCTGCATTTACAATGATATGAACGGCAGTCTCATCAGCTGATAGTAAGTTTCGCTTTAGGAGCGACGTTTTCACTCGCGTGCCCAAATGCTAACTCAATTACATAATCCGGTCATGAGGGCTCGCGAGATCGAACTTATCTCAACGAGAAATATCGTGACGTTTTAATCTCGCGAGATTTCGTACCACGAGATCTCGTTACACCCCTACTGCATATCATTAATAATAATGAGGAAAACTGATGTTTCAAACAGACCTACGAATCAGCAAATTTCTGCATCAGAGAAAAGCATCATTGCTTCTTTCTTATAAAAATGACTCATACGGCATTGATTTACACTAGAGAACACTGCAAAAGTATTTAAAAAATGAGTAAACCACACCTTTAAAGAAACAATTTTTTGAAATTTTGAGAAAATCATTTAAATAATACCGTAGGCCTGGGCAAAAAATCGGTTGACTGAATAATTTGATTTTTTTTTTTTTTTTTGCAGGAGATTTAAAAAATAAATCAAGTTTTTGTGTAATGGCACATTTTTGGCTCCCTGGAGCTTCCGTAGAGTTAGTTTCACATACCAGTATGGCAAGCGACAATAACAACATCATAGCACACACAAAATCTACAACATGACTACCGACGAGAGTGGGAAGTTTGTTCCCAAGAAAGGATTAAGATCATCTGTTGTTTGGAACTGGTATGGGACATGGAGCAAGAGACCCCACACTGCAACATTTGCCTAAATACAGTATAAATGATAGTTGCTGCTGATTTTTCAGCTGAACATCCATGATGTGAATCTCCTGTTCCACCACATCCCAAAGGTTCTGGACTGGATTGAGGTCTGGTGACGGTGAACTCATTGTCATGTTCCAGAAACCAGTTAGAGGTGACCTGATCTTTGTGACATGGAGCTTTATCCTGCTGGAAGTAGCATCAGAAGACGGTCCACTGTGGTCAGAAAGAGGTGGACAACAATACTCAGGCAGGCTGTGGGAGTTAAAGCAGGATCAGTGGGTACTAAGGGTACACAACTAGCAGCCTGAACCACTGATACAAAACAGGATGGATCCATGCTTTCATGATGCTGACAACAGATTCTGAACGGCTGAATATTGCAGCTGAAATCAAGACTCATCAGACCAGGAAACATTTTCCAGTCTCGTCTGATCCAGATCTGGTGATCCAGTGTGAATTGTAGCCTCAGCTTCCTGTTCTCAGCTGACAGGAGAGACACCTGATGTGGTCTCCTGCTGCTGTAGTCCGTCTGCTTCAAGCTTCCTCATGTTGTGGTTCAGAGATGGTGTTCTCCAGACCTATGTTGGAACCAGTGGTTATTTGAGCTACTTTCTACTAGATGATGATCTAGTACCAGTCTACCCATTCTCCTCTGACATCATCACCTGCTGCTCACTGGATACTTTCTCTTTTTCAGAACATTCTCTGTAAACACCAAAGATGGGTGTGTGTGCAGCAATAATCAACACATGAATCAAAAACCAGAGTTGTGCAGTCTTGCAGAAAAGATCAAAAGTTTTTGAATTCCTTTATGTTGACGCAGTTAAAAGTCAGTTTTGATTTGTTGCTGTTAGATTTAAAATCGTCTTATGACTAAATATGGTGAAAAAACTTTTGATGTTCTGGTAAAAATGATCAAATATACTCGGCGCAGTATTGAAGTAAAAATAACGTTTTAATTCTGGCTTTCTTTCTTTTGTAGGAATTTCCCAGTAAAAATCCCCAGCCTCACAGGAAGTGATGGTCATCCTTTGCCACAATTCCTGAAAAAAAAAAAAACTCAAACAATGCTGGCCTTTATGGACAGAATAGATAAAACCATTTGAAACTTTACTTACAAAGAAAATACAGCAGAGAACACACTGTTGCTCTCACGCTGTTCCGTCTGAGGTCATTTAATAAGAATGCAGTCCAGAGAAAACATGAAGAAATGATGTTTGAAAAAAGTTTCCCTCATAAACAGAAGGATTTCTACAAGTTAAATATTTGTCTTCTGGCTGTCTGAGTTGGATGTGGACCTCTCGCGGGGATTTGTGACTGATGTTCAGCAGACTGGTGTCTATGCAAAGATCTCACAGTGGCCTGTTGAGCAAGCAGGCCTCAGACGAGTGTACACACAAGTCTCCGCTGCACATTTGTGGTTCAGTTCTTTACAAATATCGTAGTTGTTCAACTTTTTTTGGGCCCCTCAGACTGGCCCCACAGCTTGTGCAATGGCTGCTCATCTTGAGAGCTGAATAACAGGAACACTTCCCTCATCCTGCTGGGTCAGAGGTCAAGGGGAAGTTATACTTGTGTCTGATCCCAAATTCCATTATGGTGACTTTCTCAGAGTAAAATCAGGGTTGTGCTTTGGCTAGATGTGATTATAAAAGCGTAAAACAGTACGTTTCCCTTTTCCTTTTTATCTGCTGTAGATGTTTTAGATGTGAGGACAAAAAGTCAGCAGAATTTGTGTGTGTGTGTGTGTGTGCGTGCGTGCGTGCGTGTGCGTGCGTGTGTGTGTGGTCTTGGAGAAAAGATTGAGATGAACCAGTTGCTACACTGTGTGGACGTTTGAAGGCCTACGCAGAGACTAAAACTCAAAGGCAACATGTAAAATGTCAATTTATCACAAGATGTAATCCAGGGAATGATTCGTGTTTTTCAGAGGAACGCAGATTTTTAATTTACATTTTTAGCTCAACAGTTGTTTCCTAAATTAATAAGCAAAGTTAAGAAATCAAAAATAATTCAAAAGGGCTAAAATCAGTCTTGTAACGTGAGGCTCAAAGGTTTTGGTGCTGATGGAGAAAGACGGTGGTGGTGATGAAGTGTCTGCAGTGACATGAATCTACATTCAAGCTTCATGTATGATCAGGAGCTTTAAGTGGCGACTAAAACGACGAGATTGCAAGTTAATTTGACTGAAATGGACTTTGTCTGCAGAGCTGCTGGGCACTTTTTCAGACATAAGATGTAGAACTCAGAGTAGAGCCGGTTTCTTCACATCATGGTTGGGTATCTGGTAAGGATGCTTACTGGGCTTCTTCCTAGGGTGGTGTTTCAGACATGTTTCATCAGGAAAGGCTTCAGGGCAGGTCCAGGACTTTCTGGGTAGATTGAGGCACTACCAGTCCATCCATGAGAAACGGAGTACTGGATGAGGTTGCTGGTAGAGGAGGAGGTCCAGGGACCACTGGTCCAACTGTTGTCCCATCAATCCTAAATACGAGTGGATGGATTGACTAGGGGAACATTTTAGCTAATCATCGTGGTTCAAATGAACACATCCAAATTGCCAACATCTTTGCATTGCACAGTTATTTCAGCAGAAATATTAAGAGATTCCTGCAGGACCTGACTGCTGCACTGGAAGTCCTACATTTTGCTGCTGCTGGTGACAATTATGCTTGTAAATGATCATATAATTCAATTTAAATAACTATGTAATTTAAAGCTGACATCAATGTAAATGTTTATAGAATAAAGTCACATAAAACACTGTGAAATTTAGGAAATTGGAGCCATTTAAAGATGTCAGCAATCCACATTAGTTTAAGCTTGTCTGGACCAGCCAGTCTGTCCTGTAGGGACAGAAAACTGTCTACAATGGATAAGATCATGATTATTCTTAACTTTTACCCAGAAACACACTTCAAATGGCTGAAATATACCTCTAAGTGTTTGTTAGAGGAAAGATTTTGGAAAAACAAATTGTGAAAATTAACCCCCTCCAGCTCAGGTCTATAAAAACATGTCAGGTCTGTAATAATAGAGGAGAGAGAAACAATCAGTCCTGTTCAGATAACAGGAGCTCTCTATGGACTCCAGAACCTGATATGTGAGATAAACGTCCTCACTGAGTGGTTAAACAAGCTTAGTTCTGGTTAATCCATGTGGATCCACTCACATCTCCATTTGGGACGTGTGTAATCGCTGGAGGCTGGATTCAAACTAGAAGTCTCTTATCTAAATGTTATCATTGCACCCTGCAGAATAAACACTGGTTGGACTTCAAAGTGGAGCTGGGCCCGTGCTTGACCCTGCTGGAAGAATGAACTGAGATGTGACGAGCAAAGGGAGGACTTCCTCTCGTGAAAACAGTTTTCTTTAATGAGGAAACCAAACATCCTCAAAGAGCAGTTAGGATTCTTTGGTGAGAGATGTGGAGGAATATCACCGCTGACTTTAGATATTTTAAGACTTCCTCTGGCAAAGCAGCTGCACACAGTTCAAATGTTTGGTGACAAGCGTTCTGGTCGTCTTCAAACATTAATAATCTGGTTTATCGTATCAAAAAAATTAAACTATCTCACAGCAGCTTCATCTCCACTGATCATTCTGCGGTCATAACATCACTGTCTCGTAAAGCCCCGCCTCCTTCTGAGGGAAAATAAACACCAATAACTTGTGGTTGACTGAAACAAAGAGCGCCTAAATACTACTGTGTTGTTTTGCATGAAAAATGTTCAAAAAAGAAATCCTTGTTTGCATTATTGTTTACATCCAAAGAGAGTAGACTTCCCATTTGCTGCTCGGTTTTTCCTTTAACTCTGCAGTTTTAGGTGATGAGGGTTCAACTCAAACGCTGAAAGATCTTGATTCTTTTTTCTCTTTTTAGTTCTAATAGGAGAAACAAATGCTGATGGCTGAATATTATCATCGGAGAATATTTCCTCTTTAAGAAAATAACTTCTGTCAAATACAAGCTGACTCATAACTTCACCATTCACGTTATAACACATGTGGAATGTGCAGTTTTGTATTTGTCTCCTTACAAACTTCTCCTGTTTTTGCTCTTTTTGTCACACTTAACATTTTTAGATCAAACAATGTCAATATTAGACAAAAATGACCCAAATAAATACAAAAAGCGCTTTTCAAAGGATTTCATTTATTAAGAGGAAACGGATATCCAAACCAACTTAGTTGGACAAAGTAATGTCCTCCTTGTTAAATCATGAATTAACTGATTAACTACAGTATTTGTAAAGTACACCCAAGTCTGTTTACTGTAGAATTAGGAAATCATTTCAGTGAAACCTGTCAGACGCACATGAGCAAGGCTGAAGGATCGACCAGTCGATCACAAAGGCGTTGCTGTCAGATTGCGGGACATAAACGTTCTACTAATAAATTAACGAGTCAACCATTTAAATTTTTATGGCGTTGATGAACTTAATAGGTAACGGAAGCCGTAGTCACGCCACTAAAACTGCTAAAATCAAAGCGAAGGAGCATCGTGGTGTGCAGCGCCTGCACACACACACACACACACACACACACAACCCAGAAGACGAGCTAAGAGTGAGGACGTGCACACCAAACATCATCAGTAGATCATTTTGAACGGCTCAGTTTAAAAGTAGCTCTCGAGGTGAAAACGTTTGGGTACCTCTGATCTAACAGAAATCATTTGGAAAAACTACATTTTGTATTTACTCAGTAATCTGTGATCAGATTCGTTTGTTGGTCTGAAACAGTTTTTCTACACACTTTAGTTTGAATAATAATAATCATTTTTATAAATGTATAAACCTGATAAATGTAGGAATAGAGTGAAATGTTTAATTCAGACCTTCGTCGTGTCTATGGGTTTTATATAAGTCTTTGTGTTTTTATTTAGTTCTGCCTGTCGGGGTTAGAGGTTGAAAACCCAAAGGAAGCAACATGTTGGTAAAATGGTTCTTATTGTGTCACCCAGTAAAAACACAGCACTTCATTTTTAAAGTCCTGTTCATTTCAGCAGGAAGGTCTTGAAAACAAAAAAAGTTAGAAAGTTTCTGTAGGTTAACCTGTAGATTTAAGGGACTCCTTTTTGCTTTGTGTTTACTCAGGAAGAAGTAATATTTTCTTTCTCTCTGACACAAAACCCCAGTTCTCATTACAGCCTAATAAATACTCACGTCTTCAAAAGTCAACAGTGTGTTATTGCTGTCCGGAGTGTGTACAGACACGTTTCCATACACATCCTTGCAGACGTGTGTGTGTCCCTCCCCAGCGCTCGGCTCCCAGGCCCTCCACAGTGTAAACGCTGCCCCTGATGTCAAAGGTCACGGCTGTAGTGTCCGGCCTGTTTCCATGGTGACAGGAAGTTCCTTTATTCAGCGTGTGTGACCCCTAGAGGTGAAGCTGCTGCCACTGATGACACATTCATTCAGTTTGCAGAACTTCTTCACATTAGTGTGTTTTTAGCTGTTTCCTGAGTCGAGGCTGTTTGTGCTGAGTCACCTGTTGGAGCTGCTTTCAGAGTGTCTGACGATGCAGATTCACTGCGTCAAATTACAGGGATCACAATAAGTCTTTGTTGGACAGTTTATAAAGAGAGTTCAGCCCTACCTCTCTTTTATTAGTGAATTTTCCACACAAAGTACACAGGAGTTTCTGTCACAGGACAAATAGTTTAATCGAGTTTTTTTCAGTCAGTCTGTGTTTTCCTGTGGGAACACTCTCATATGATCCCACTGGGTTTTGTGGAAGATTATTTTTGTTCTTTTGGAAAATAACCAATGAGAACAGAATATATATAGTATGTTTAATGGTGTTTTGATCGTGAGGGTATAATCGTTTTCCTATTTATTTGTATTCGTCAATGAAACCAATAAACTCTGTGGGTCTTTCTGACTGATTTCTCCTTTTTCCCCTCTTCCTCCAGCGGCTCTACCTTCAGCTATCCTCACGCTGATGTTTCGTCCTTATCAGAGGGGAATCTACTGCGATGACGAGAGCATCCGTTATCCCTACAGGAGAGATACCATCACTCATGGAACCATGGCTGCAGTCACCATCATCTGCTCAATAGTCATTGTGAGTCCACTTGTGAGGTCTTCTTTATTTGAGCTCAGCAGAACAGCGTAAAGAACACGAATAACTAAGGTGCAGTACTTCCTGTCTCCTGACAGATCACCACCGGAGAAGCTTACCTCGTGCACACAAAACGCCTGCACTCCAACTCCAACTTCAACAATTACCTGTCCGCTCTCTACAAGGTGGTCGGCACCTTCATGTTCGGGGCAGCCGTCAGCCAGTCGCTCACCGACTTGGCCAAGTTCACCATCGGTCGTCCCCGTCCAAATTTCTTATCCGTGTGCGCGCCGGTGAGCTGTAAAGGATACATGCTGCAGATCAACTGCACAGGAAACCCACGCAATGTGACGGAGTCCAGGTGAGCTGGACGCCTCCCTCACACAGCAAACACGTCTACTAACACTGAGTTTGAAATGGGTGGAGAAACGGCACAAACGGTTGGATGAATGAAGTTATTTCACTGATAAAAGTAACAGAACATTTATAGGATCTTAATGATGTAGATGAAGAAATCTTACAACTTCAAGGAGCAGAAATGTAGTTGTAGTCTCAGGATTGTGTTAACCTTTAAAAACCTGAAACTTACCTTCTCATATCTAGCTATTACTACTAGTTTTAAACAATAGATGTCTGTTTTTCTCATCAGGTTGTCGTTTTACTCTGGCCACTCATCCTTTGGGATGTACTGCATGCTCTTTTTGTCGGTGAGTGTTTGTTTTATGACTCTTTGTTTAGCTGTGAGCTGACTGCATCACAGGGTTAAATCATTCACAGCTCATAAATCATGTTCTCACTCTGTACGATGCTCTGAGTCCTGACTGTCTCACTGTGCTTATGAAACACGTCGCTCAACACGCTCGTCACACAGCAGGGAGCTGTGAGTAGCAGAACCTGGAAATGAGGAGTCACTTGCTCCAGAATGGAGTTCTTGACCAAGATAAACGTGTATCCTTGGCAAGCCTTGCCATTCTGTGTGGAGAAAAGCGTAAAAATAAAAATAAATCCCTCAGTAGCCGGGAATGGATAACTTTTTAGTAGAAATTAGCTGGTTATAGACACCTGTGACCACACCAGCCCAGGACCTCCACATCCAGCATGTTCACCTCTGTGATCGTCTGAGAGCAGCCACCCAGACAGCTGCAGCAACTATCGTTTGTATAACCAAAGAATTTCTGCTCAAACTGTCAAACTGTCTCAAGGAACCTGACTGGACTTGTCATCATAACTGACTAAAGTGGGAAAATGCTCACATTCAATGGCATCTGGCATGTTGGAGAGGTGTTTCGCTCTCAGATGAGTCCTGGTTTCACTGTTCATGGCAGACGGCGTGTGTGGTGAGCAGTTTGCTGATGTCAGTGCTGTGACTTGAGTGGCCCATGGGGGGGGGTTATGGTATGGACAGGTGTATGTTATGAACAACGAACACAGGTGCATTTTATTGATGACATTTTAAATGCACAGAGATACCCTGATGAGATCTTGATTCATCAGCGACCATCCCCTCATGTTGCAGCATGATAATCCACTGTCCCATATTGCAAGGATCTGTACACATTTCCTGGAAGCTGAAAACATCCCAGTCCTTCCATAGTCTGCATACTCACCAGACATGTTTGCGATGCTCTGGATCGACGTATACGAAGCGTGTTCCAGTTCCTGACAATATTCAACAACTTCACACAGCTACTGAAGAGGAGTGGACAACACTCCACAGGACCTCATCACCTCTATGCAACAGAGAGATAGTGAACTGTAGTGGCCACACCACTGACTGGTGTTTAATGTGTTTTTGTGTCTGCAGCTCTACGTCCAGGCCAGAATGCAGGGGAAGTGGACGCGACTGGTTCGGCCCACCATTCAGTTCTTCCTGGTGGCGTTCTCTCTTTATGTGGGATACACACGTGTTTCTGACTACAAACACCACTGGAGTGACGTCCTGGTGGGACTGCTGCAGGGTGCTCTCATCGCTGTGCTCACCGTGAGTCTGATTCTGTTATCAAACCTTCAGGATGAGAGAGTTCACTGTACGACTCTGAACTCGTTTCATGGTTTTTAGATATAATTAAATGTGTTTTTCATTTTTTGCATCCTTAAAGGAACGGTTCAGATGTTTTGAGGAACCATTTTGAACAGTTAATATCTTTACCTGCTGTAGATGGCTCTTTGAACAACCTCAGTTTGGAGAAATAAAGATGAGTTCTACTGGATTCACAAGCTAGTGGTTAGCAGGGCCAGTTACAACGTGCACCTTTAATTATTATTAACAGAGATTACTATGGTGGAGATCAGCAGCAGCATTAAAAGTGCAAAACTTCATAAAATC
Source organism: Callopanchax toddi (assembly GCA_006937965.1). Taxonomy (NCBI): domain Eukaryota; kingdom Metazoa; phylum Chordata; class Actinopteri; order Cyprinodontiformes; family Nothobranchiidae; genus Callopanchax; species Callopanchax toddi. Next base: position 759,302 of record SSNR01000274.1, on the reverse strand, counting down.
TCTAGAATAACTAAAGAAAAACTGACAGAATAGCAAAGATTTATAAAATGATGTTCCTGAAAAAGCTGTTTGAGATTTTAACCTTTTGACATCCACATGAAGAAAAAAGAACAAATGGCAGTGAGGGTTATTATATAATGTAATAAAACAATATGTATGTTAGGTAATAATAAAAACATAGGGCAATTGATAATTGTGTTTAACTTTACCAAAAAAAAAAAATCAAATTTTTGGCCTTTATTTGTTTTTCCAGTTTTAGTTGAACACCTCGATAAGATGTCTAGAGTCAAACCTCCTCTAGCCAGTGGATGGCCTGCTGGTTTCAGGGTTAGGACGTTGGTCTCACGCTGACTAGCCATTAGCTTGTCTGTTCAATCAAAACCAACCTGTTTCTTCAACCTGAGGCTGTTCAGTGAGCTACAGGTGACTGTTCATACATTTCACATATTTAGGTTATAAAGAATCTGCCATGGCCTCCAAATTAAACAATTCCATTTCATATAACCAAATCTCCTGAAGATGAATCAAACAAACTTTAATTCAGAAACTGTTAAAAACAGACCTCACCAGCCTGACTGATCAGTGTAGTGCACAATGTGATTTTTTTTAAAAAGTTGACTGTATTTTTTGTTCTGTAAAATTAAATAGTTTTTTTTTAGTTTCTGTGTTTCACTTCAAACCCTCTGCGTGAGCGTCATCACTGCCTCTGCTCTCAGGTTCGATATCTGTCAGACTTCTTCAAGCAGCGATCTCCACCCTGCTCACAACCAGAGACACCAGAAGACGAACACCTTGAGCAAAAACCGAGCCCCAAACCTTCGGATCTGCAGCACAGAAATCACAACTACAACTGCTCTGGATCTGTATGAGCTGCTGCAGAGCCTCCAACAGCAGCTCTGTTACCTACAGAACTACCAAGAAGAACAAAGTGTTCCCTCTTTTATAGCTAAAAAAGCTCTGGTTCTGTCAGAGCAGACACTCCATAATCATTTTTATAGTGTTGTATGTGTGTGTGTGCGTGCGTGCATGTGTTTCTGTGTAACAGTATACAATAATTAACTGATATTTTTATGTTTTCCTCTGTGATTTCTTATTCAATGAGTGCAAACTTTTAGATGTTAGAAGCTGAAAGTGACTGCAAAGAAACCCTAAAACCAGATGAACGATGTGCAGAAGGTTTTGTGTCGTTGAGTGGTTAAAGTGAGGAGTCTGTTGATGTTTAGTGAACACTGAAGCTAAAAGCATCCGTCTTTCCCCGACACTCATTTTCTCTGCCTATATTTGACAGTCTTGTTATAATGGCTTTTACTCACTTTTGTACACAGATAAGTGTAAATTGCTAACATTTTAACTTGTTTGTAACTACTGTATATAATGAATTTTGTAGCCGTTTTAAATGAGTACCCACAAATTATCACGGATCTGTGAATTTCTTTAGACATTTTATATTCTAAAGGGTGGAAAAAGGAGACTAACACAGAAAACCGAAGCCTGACGTTTTGTGTCATGTCTTTATAAATGTAAGCCAGCGTGTCGAGTGTCTGTTTTTCTCTTCAACCAGAAGCAGAGCACAGAAATACTGTTGGAGTCATTTGTGTTGATTGACAGAGGGGTAATGTTTTTATTTTAAAAACGTTTCCCCATTCTTTAGTGCATTCCTGTTCAGAAAAGGTCGGGTTCATGTCTGAACCTGCTGCTGACGGTTGTGAGATTCCTCAGAGAAAAGAGTTGTCCTGTTGAGCCACATCAGTTACGCACAGCAGAACAGAGTGCTGGAAATAACACTGTATTCCTCCATATGTCACCCAGACCGTGGTTAATCTATTACAGAACAAAATCAGACCATTTACAGAAAATAGGGTCTACTTTATTACTTTTTGAGAATTCTAACTTTTAAAAAAAATACACACTTCCTGGATTGAATAATTTGAAAATGTAAATTGACCTTTTAAAAAGCTGATTTAAAGGGATATTATGCAGTTTTGCTTGTTTTGGCACCCTCTAGTGTCCGTTTTAAATCACTGCTGTAAAAACGTTAGCACCATTGTCTGCTCAGAAATCAATCAAAAATCAAAAAATTTTATTTCATTCAGTAGAAAAACTAAAATACACAAAACTGCTAATAAGCATAAAGAATGAAAAGGAACAGAAAGAAGAGAAAAACTCTTAATATCTGCCCCTTTAAAAAGAAAATAGTAATATTAAAATAAATAAAAACACCTAAATCTAACTGCTGAAATGTCTCCTCAGCCTTTATTGCTTTCTACTGGAGCGGTTCATCACTCATTCAAAGAAATCAGCTGTGTTCAAGCAGAGAGATGGAAAAAAGAATCATGAGCTAAAAACACTCCACATAACAGCTAGCCACATTGGGTTAGCCTAACTCTCACGAGATACGTGGCTTTGAGACTTCAGGGCACCGGACCAGAGACTCAGGCCCTGTCCCAATACTCACACTTCCACCCTACAGTCCTCTGTGAAGTGCACTTGGAATTATGGGTAATACCCTTCACCAACGTCCGCACCAATGCAGATTTGGGTGAAGTGCGTAGCGAGGGTGGAAAAGGAGGTGGGAACAAGGTCCAGAGTCTCCACCCAAGAGAATTGGTACACCCTAAGCACTTGCACACCTCTGCGGGAACGTGCAATTGAGGGGCACGAGGGTGGAAGTGTGAGTATTGGGACAGGGCCTCAGAAATTGCAAACGTGGTATTTTGGACACAAGCAGCAGCAGGGGCTGAGTGACTTTTCATTAACCCTGTAAAGGGTCATATTAGCTCATACTGGCTCAAGAAAAGATTTTAATGTATGAAAAAGTTACATAGTGTGCCATTTATTAACTTTTCAGACACCACAGATTTTGTATAATGAAAAAGGTGAAAATTAACATACTTTAGAAAAAAATTTGAAATTACTTACTTACACATTCTCTTAAAAAAGTAACCTAATTTAATAGTGGAGGAAAAGTCATTTAGTTAAATTTGCACAAATAAAGGAGAAAACCTTTAATTGTTAAGGCTCAAAGATAAACTTCATGTTGGACCCAGTGAGAGCACAGAGTCCACTCCAATGTTAAGGTTTGGACCTATTCAATATTCTACCAGTTGAATGCATGACAGAGCTGTGGTGCTGGATAGGAAAACAATTATTTTCTTGTAAATCAAGTTAACAGCTGTCTGCTCTTTGGGAACTATCGAGTTGATAAAATACCATTTTAAGTATTTAAGGCTACTTTGTTTTTAATAGAGCCAACAAGAAGAGAAAACTTACAACAGGTTGCTGTTGGAAAAAATTCAAGTTTAAAATGAACTTTTGCAAAGTTTGTGTTGACACAAAACTGGTTCATCTGTTTGGTTTCGTGGACTCTTTAACGTAGCTCTAAAGATTATTGGAAAAAACAAGGATTCCTTCTCCAGATGTTTGATCTCCTTCTACAGGATGTAGATCATAGGCCTGTTTAGTCATTCTTGCGTGTTTTGGGAGGACCTGAGACCAAACATAATATCCTGATTCAACAAATCTGTCCTAGAACAGAACCGAGCCTCCTCCACGTTCCTCAGTAACTAGTGTTTTTTGTCTGAACATACAGCTGATGCATTTTGCCTCAAAGATTTGTGGCTCGTCAGCCTTCATTTTGGAAAATCCTAGTGTGTTTTCCACTTCAGCTCAAACGCCGACAGATGGTGGGATCTGACACTGATGAATGTTGACCTTAGAGTTGACCTCTAATCACAGGAAGATGTTCTGGATTCGGGTTATCCTTTTAGCTTAAATTTGTCACGTTTTCCTCGTGTCCATCACGTCCAGGTATGCTGTCTACAGTCTCATGGATCTCCTGTAATCAGTGAAACATGTAGCTGCTTCTACTGTAGTCTTTACCTCCAACATGTTGGTCAATAACTGATCTCGAGACACTCAGTGTGGGACACACCCTGAAACCCAGCAGCACCAGGACTACTTCTCAGAATTTAAACAGGCAGACTGATTATAAGACTAACACCTGATGCTGATTACAGGACTCACCTTGTCCATATGATCTATGCATGGGTCAGTCTGTTTTTATTCAAAAGCAATAGCTGATTGGGGTTTTGCTTCTTTTAGGGGTACTATCTGTTTAGTCCACCCCCCCCAATTAAACACAAATAATCATTTTTAATCACAACTTTTATTGTAAGGCACCAGAGGAGCTTCCTTACTGCTAAAAGGTTGATTCATTCTCACGAGTACACAGTTGCTTACATTTTTTTTTTGTCGAAGGTATTTTAAAATGTGTTTATAAACACATGTAACAGTTTAGCACAAATTAAAGAAAAAAAAAACATACAAACTAGAATTAATGTTACATTTTACAACCTAACAAAAAATGAGTAGAAGGACAAAAAAAAAAAAAAAAGAGAAATCATGGTTTACAACATTGTGCCTTTAGGCTTGTAATGCGTGCACTCACAACACCAGTCTTTCATGATACGCACACATTAAAAAGCAGCTTTGAAACATACAAAAATGCTTTAAAAAATATGTATATTGATATATCCACATGTATACAAATTCTCCCCCAAACTTTTCCACATGTCTGATCTTAGCCAAAAAAAGAAAACGTTTTCAGAGTTTGACATCAGTTTATGGAGAGCAAAACTGTTGTGCTCCATATATTAAGGTCAAATCTCCAGGGAGGGAAACCTTTCACACACCTCCCCCTAAAAAAAGTAAGACATCTCAAGTGCATACCAAAATAAAAGCCAGAGGACAGGGTTTGAACGCTGATGTTGAATGCTCCGAGTTTAGAGGGGGTTGTTGAACGCTTTGGAAAGAACTCACAGCACAGAAACGGTGAACAGGAAGAACAGACTGGAAAAGAATACTGGACTCTTAAAAGACAGCGAGTAGACAGATCTGGACCCCCTTTAGGTGGATTCTGTACAACAAGCCTCACAGGCTTCATGCTGAAGCTCACTGCTGCCCTCTGCAGTTCAATCCAACATGCTAGCAACAAACAAATGATGCAACATGCATGCCACTCACTGCATGTCAATCATAAATAAGACTATTTAAGTGCCAAAGTAACATAACAGAGTGTAATGAGGGCAGTCTTCTGTTCCTGGATTGAAACATTTTAGTTCCAGATGTTAGCAGCACAGCTACATTTCTTTTGTGTAATGCACTGAGGGGGAAACAATAAGCAACACATTCAAAAATGAAGACTAGATGTGATTCCCCCCCCCCCACTTCTCATAAACGCATGCAAAAAACACCAGAGTCACAAACCTACAGGTCGCTGCTTATATCACAGAATAAACTGATCATTAATGCTGAGGTGGATTCTTGTATTTAAACCACAAGAAGTGTAAAATAATGTGTTAATATTAGAGATTTTAATAGGCGGATTCTAACTACATGTGTCTGTGCCTTTAAGCTCAGTTTCTGAATCTTCTTCACAGCTTAAAGTTAAAAAAAAAAAAATCTGTTGAGATTTTAAGATAAACAGTGCAATTCATAAAAGAAAGGTAGAGACCGTTAACAGATGGACAAAATGAGACCAGTCTAAAGAATTAGATGACACCGATTCTGGTTTTGAGGGGAAAATGCAGATTTTTTAAATGTATTTGTTTACACAGCTCTGACCTGCTGATACCAACCACGGCCAATTCTGATTATTATCATTTAAAACATTCCTGGTTAACCTGAGAACGACTCTGGAAGCAGATTCTGGTTTTCTGGGCCGATTTCAGTTGAGGATCCTGCTCTGACCTGCTGATTTATCTTTATTAGAACTATATTTATCTTTAATTATTTAGAATTTTTCTTTAATTTGATTTTTAAAAATTCCACACAGAAGATCTGTAATTGCTAGCACAAATCAATGCTTAGCGCTAAGTGTTCCCAGCAGGATTTTCAAAACCTTTTTTTCATGCGGACTACATCGACCGGTTCTGATCACCAGCTGATGTTTTGGGTGCATCTCTGAAGTGAACGCACCGCAAACAGTAGAACAAGTATTTTTAAACATGTCTTGAGAAAAGCTGGAAATGTATTTATTTCTGGGTTTTTTTACATTTTTTTGTGTTTTCCTGGGCAGCACTTCTATTGCTTATCGAGTATATCCTCATTAATAAACTGACTTTTTATTTTTCTAAAAACCAAAGGAGAAGCACACAAATCTAACAAAGAAAAAAAAAAGTGTTTTAGAAAGTCTTAGCAACAATCGTCTGGTTCTGAAAATGAGATCTTGTTAAAGTTTGATCTAGGACGGGAGGGTCTGACCAATCTACTGCATGAACCTTCTTTACCATCACGTGCACTCAAACACCTTTAGAGGTCTGATCGTTTCACTCACACCCGACAAAAACAACTCAGAATTTCATCTTTTTCCCCCATTTTCTTTCAGAGCTTTAAGATTCATATAAACCCAAGTTGTGTATCGCCCAGCTTTATGCCCATTAATCTGAAACACACCTTTTACGTCAGATTCGACTTTATTCTGGCTCCAAATGCTGAAAAATCACTAAACCAAAACAGCTTCCAACTGTTTTTGTGTTGAAACGAATAAGACGGGGAGTTAGTGGAGAAGCTGGATGTTCTTCAGTCTGCTTATTGTGACTCTGAGGTCAGTGAGAAACAACCAGAGGGACTAAACAGAGACACAGACACCAAATCAATTCAGAGAAACGGAGTCTGTCCTCATCCTGTCAACCTCAGCTCCCTCTCCAAATGGGATATTATTATTGGCTGAGCCTTTTAATAATGGCTTTAACTAAAACAAAAAAACTCTATTCCAAATCCTGGTGCTTGAACTGGGTCTAAGACCACTAAACAATAAGAACATCAACTTCCAGTTTGAGGACCCTTCGCTCATCTCTAAAATTACCCATCATCCTCCCTGCAGTCTCTCCTCTAGGACGCTCAGCCAGACTTGCATTTACATTTACACCCTAACTTTACTCTTTTTGACACTTGTGACAACTTACACCTCCACCCCACCTGTCAACCCTCCACCTCGCTGTGTCTTCACTAGTCTGACTTGTCTCCGTCCTCCCCCCTGGGCGCTCTCTCTGCCCCGTCTCTGGCCTTGTCCTCCTTCGCCGCCTGCGGCTGGCCATGAGAGTAGTTGGCCAGGATGGAGGAGAGGGAGAGCAGGCCGGAGCTGGAGGAGACAGCGGGCAGGGAGGGCGGGGTGAGGCCCAGGGGCAGCGGGGTCACCGGCAGGGTCAGGCCCTGGAGCTGGGACAGGTGCTGCACCTGCAGCTGTTGCTGTAAAATGATAAGAGTCAGAGGTTAAAGGTTATTAAAAAAACATGCTACAACTGCAAATGATAGTCCAAGTAGATACTGGACCCACAGCTGGTGTCTTTACTACAACTCAGAGGATTTGGGCCAAACTTGATCAGATTTGAGGTTTTAAACTAGTTTTATATGTGGATTTTACTTATTGTGCAAATTAGAAGCTTCCACTAAAGAGATGACAAAATCTAGACGATCCAATCTGATCCACATCAGGTCCCAAGAGTGACGTCATTCTTAAACAGGATGTTTGTGTGACGTCACTGATTCATGTCACCGTCCAAATATAGATCCTGACTATATGACAACATTACTGATGATATTGATCTAATAGTTATATAAACGTACTTCACGTTTAGATTTAAAGGTCTAGAATTCCATGAAGGAATAAAAACCGCCTGCTGCTGCTGCTGAAATAAAATAATCTTGAAATGAAGGAGTTGAAGCTGCTTTGCTCAAAACCTGAACATATTTTGTGCGATCGTGCATGTCACAGCATGACTGTAGCATCTTGTAGCTCTCAGTAAGTGTTGTGGATGACCTCAGCTACTGCTGCATCAGAATTTACCTCCAGAATTCTGAAGCTCAGTGGCGACCATCATAAAAAATGAGCTCGACTCTAAACAATCAGCTGTAGATGTTCGTCTAATGAATTCTTTCTGAGCTTCATTAAAATCCATCCAGGGATTCATGGGACATTTAGCAAACAGACAAACACACAGAGGCAAAAACATCACTGTCCACCTTCAGGTGATAAAAATGTATTTTCAACTTTATACTGAAACATTGTTTATTTCCTTTAACGTCGTCTCCATTAAAGAAAAAAAGGGGCAGACATCTCACTTAAATTTGAGGAAATGTTCTGATTTCACTTTAATAATTTTGAAAATGTTTTCCTTCTAGTAGCTCAACATCCCAGTGGTGAGCCGTCAGGGCCTTCTCTGCTGGCCTAAACTTACTCAGAAAAGTCAATGCATTTTTCTTTTGGTAAATATTAAATAAAATGATTCCCCCTGGTCTGTTCGCTTTATGTCATAATATATCCATTGGGTGCTCTGCTGCCAGTGTTAAACACAAAGGTAGGGTTTTTATAGGCAGATTAAAGTCTGGGGTCTTCTGAATCAACAGAGTCGGCCCCTGTCCGCTGTGAGGGAACAGTGCAGCCAGTGGCGAGAGCCAATCCGCTCTCGAGTCTGCGACTGCCAGTCCTTCTAGCAGGCCTGATGTCGTGTGATTGGATATGGCAGCATTGGGCAAAATCTCTAAACTTAACTGGAAGATTTGTTAGCTACCGACAGCTATCGGTGTATTTTAGAACCCATGACAGCTGAAGGAGGTGATGGGGTCCTGTCCCAACAGGGGAAACCATTTATCTGTCGTTTTCTGACAAGGAAATATGAACCTTACTCGTAGATCTCAACTTCAAAGAAACGCTGGAATTATACAGCTGGAAATGGTTGTTGCTAGAAACCGATGGATTTGGCGTTTGGAGCTACTCTGTGGAGGTGATCCATGTTGGTGAGTGTGAGCATTTTAGTTGTGTTTTATTTTGTTAGTAATCCGTCACCTGCAGCGTGCGTCACTGAGCTTCTACAGCACCGCTATACACACAGGCTGTGCGTGATACCGAGACGTAACACTCAGACCGGTCCGGTTTGGTTCGGACCGGCCCAAAAATGTGCGCTGACCAGCCTATATTAAGGGTGATGAAATGTGCATGTGTGATTCTGTATGGATTCTGGAGCTGTGGCGTCGTATTGATGGTGTATTCATTTAGGTTGGACTGAGTAGGACTCTGTCACGGCCCGCCACTGTAGCAGAAATATCAGCAAAGCAAAAAGTGAGTGGTTGACGTTGGGTCTAAACGTGCAGCGTTAGCTCGCTGTGCTCACCCGTATGATGGAGTTCATCTCTGGAGGCGTGACCTGCTTGGCTCGCTCGATGGCGCCCATGACTTGCTGTTGGTGCTGAAACAACCAGATGTAATTTAATGCAGGAGCCTACAGCTGTTCTGACCATCAACCATAAAAGAAGGGGACAGATCTGAACTTAAACTATAATATTAGGATTTGGGAGGTAAAATGCTGGAATACAGATCATTATTGCTCGACAGTCTGATTAAATGTAATTTCCACTACAGAGAAACGGCTCACTACAGAGAGGGAAAACTACAATTAAACATGGACGTTTGTCTTTACCTCCTGTGAGAGGTAAGGCAGCACCTGAGCACAGATCCCATTCAGTCTCTTCACTATTTCTGCCTGCAAAGTGGAAACATGTAGTAAATATAAAATCAGAGCAACTAAAGACCAAAACGTTACAATTCAGAGGATTTTTATTTACCTGTTTGTGCATTTCAATGTTCAGCCCGTAGGACATTTCATAATACTGTGACAGGAAGACAAGAACAGAAACTATAAATCACAGTAACTTCTATATTTTCAGGAGCTTTTTGTAACCTAAAGCCGTCTGATTTTAAATATACTTTTTCACGTATGAATTGTATGAGACTTTAAATAATTTTCTTTTTAGAAGTTTTTATAAAAATAAACCACGTCATCTGTTCAGCGCTGTGCGTGTTTACAAGTTAACCACTAAACAACAAACCTACTCCTGACTCTGGGTGCTAAACCAGGAGATCAACAGCAGCATGTTACAGTCGAGGGTCGATGCCACACTCACCATGATATAATGACGCTGCATCTCTGACTTTTCAGAGGCCAGTTTATCACACTCCAACTTCAAACTGGACAAACACATGAGAAATGTTACAAAAATAAAAAGGCTTCAGTCAAAAACAACAACAAGCAAGTCTTGCAGATTATTAGTCTGACATTGGAACAATAAATAACATAAATGTTCCTATGCCGAACATGAGCCAAGATTTTAATCAAATAAAGACACGATCATTCTAAAATCTGCAGAGCATTCATTAATCAGCATCAGGTTTCCACTATTTATTAATAATATTGTCTAAATTGTTTCTTTTGCCTAAATAAAAACACTTTATTACAGTCAATTTTGCAACTGCTTTTAATTCCAGATCTGGAATCAGCAGTTCAGAGCTCTACAAAAACCTGAAATCAGAATCAGCCCAAAAAACTTCCAATCAGTGCATCTTTACTTTAAATAAAAACAAAGAACTGTTTGAGAGGAGCCATTCCATCTGAAATCTGTTCAGGAAAGTATCACTAGTGTGTGTGTGTTTTAGTTTATACCTGTGGTACTGGGCTTGGAGGAACTGGAACTCATCCTTGATTCGGTCACACGAATCAGAAGTGGTGAACTTCAGGGGTTGACTGGCCTGAGATGACGCCTTGAAGAAAAAAAAAAACCACAAAGATTCCTGCATCAAACTTAGAGGCAGCAACTCCAGACCTTCGACCATGAAAACAGTGTTTGAATTTACTCCTTTGTTCTAAAAACAAGCCAGTACACAGATCCACCCAGCTGTTTAGTGCGTTTTAATCAAAGTGTGTTCGAGTTTGTTTCAAAACAGCAGCTTGACCTCCGAGATTAACCCCGTGAGAGGAGCGCCAGAATGAAGTTCCGCCTGCGTTCTGGGCTGTGTGTGTGTGTGTGGAGCATAAAAGGAGATAAGGAATGAAGTGCGTTAGATTTACAGCTCAAGGCTAACAAGCAGAGCAAACTGGACGTCCTGCAGGAACTGATACGAAACATCTGCCGAGACACGATCACACACCTCCCTTTGAGGAGTGTGTCCATCAGGGCGCTGTGTTGACATAAAGCAGAGCGTGCCCATGTGGGCCATATGTGAGAGGTATTTAGAGGCTGCATTAGAAGTCTGGTTATGTGTATAGACTACACTTAAACAATCAGCACAAAGCTGTAATCCAGGGTTTATCTAGTTCCCTAAACCTCATTACTCTCTAAATAAGTGGCACAAGGGCAAGAGGTTTCCAGATGGATTATGGGATTGAAGAGAGGAGAAGGAGTCATTTGGTTACACAGAGGTCATAACTCTGCATCCAAAGTGCAACAAATGTGGTGACACTGGTCGAGTTCAGGAGTAGGAAACTGGAAAACAACTGCTGATACTTCAGGCTCATAAAAATCTAAATAATCAGCATTAAGAAGGAGAAACCCCGTTCATGTTTCTGGTATATTTCACTCCAGGGATGTTTATGGACCAAAAGCTTATTTGACAAATAAAAAATAAACGATTTAACAATGAGAAGATAAACTGAATTTTTACAAATATAGATGGCAGCTAAAGGCTGTAAAAATATGAAGCAGGTGTTGAGTAAATGTGTGCTCTCATTTTATCTCGTTATAAATCAAACACACCCAACCCTAGAGTCCCAACTACAGCAGAGCACTGGAAACTTTAGCTTAGCTCACACTAATGTACCAAAAAAATTAAAGTACAAAAACATTTATGATATTAAAATAGGGATGCACTAAAAAAAAATACAATAAACTCTTGTGGTTGTGGTGCATCTGTAATTAAAAATAGTTTAACTACAAATTAATTTAATTATATTATTATGGTTCAGCTACTGAAAAGGGAAGAATACTATTACAATTTACAATAGAGAGATTCGGTCTTGCATTACAAAAAGCATCCACAAGCTGAAAATAAAGCACTAATATGAATACATCTGCTTTAAAACAATATTTTCGAGCAGCTACCGAGTGTGAAATGTGACCATGAAGTTACAAGGACATCATCCTCCAAGTTAGCTGTTTGGAGTTAAGCTAGCTAGAGACAGTGTCTACAGACGGGTATAAACGAACATGACTGAAGTATTTACGTGTTTTTAAAAGTTTAAAGCTGTTTAGTTTTCCTGTAGAGACACGGTGAAGAGATGCGAGGTCAGGCATTGTGAGGAGAGCTGTCAGCTACCAGCAGCGCTGCTGTTTTGGATCAGCTGTCGGCTGCTAGCTAGCGTTAGCTCGGTTTACTCCGTTTCTAACCGGGACGTTTCCAAGCAGCAAACTCACCGAGTGCCTTGATGAGGGAAACATCACGTCCTCAGCGCGTTTCACCGCGTTTCCTCGCTCGGATCCAACTACCGGGCTAGCTGGCTAAGCTAGCAGGTCTCCAAATAATATTAATAAATAACCGGAGACGCTATTCGCACTTTGTCCTCAGTCATCCTTTTAAATTAAGATTAGCTAAACGACGGGATTCGAGGACCGTGTGGTCTTAATATTCAGTCCCGCCGCTGTCTCCGAAGGCCAACAAGCTAACTAGAAGAATGAGCCGTTCAAGGCGACATAGGGTATCTCGGGATAACGTTAACGCTGCGCCTCCCAGGGGGGAAATCCTTGATGTTGACATACAAGCCCCCGACTTTCCTCTGCTTTGAAGGAAAGAGCAGCATCACCCGGAACACAAACCGAGCAGCGGAGGAGCGGGCGCCCCGTGTGACCACACACGGTAAAAGTGTCTGTAGTTAGCCCGACTGGCCGCTGTAGCCAGGGCCGGAGACAGGAGACAGGGGGACGGGGGCAGCCAAGAATAACTTGACCCCCAGGCTCCCCAAAATCACCCTTTCACAGCACTGTAGCTTAATATAAACACAAATTGAACTATTTAAACAAATAAATATTCTCACCCTATTTATGTAAGGTAAGTAGTAAGTACATTTTATTTATATAGTACATTTCACAGAAACAATCAAAAAGTGCTTCACAAAAACATGTATTGTAATATTGTATTTCTAAAAACTGATTAGAACCATGCACATTAATCAACATATCAGCTATAAACATCAATGTAAATATGCTAGAATGAGTACATTTCATACATATTCCTAAGGCAGGTACTGAAAACAGTAATATATTTACATTTACAAATGTAAATTCTCTCAAAACACAAAACAAACGGTGCGTTTACATGCACATCTAAGTTGACTCAGCCCTGTCTGCTACTTGTATCCAGAATACCGCGTTTGCAACTTCTGAGTCTCCAGTCTGGTGCCCTGAAGTCTCACAGAGTTGCGTATCTCTCGAGGGTTAGGCTAACCCAATATGGCTAGCTAGCTCATGATTCCTGCATTTTTTCTAGCTCTTCCTGCTTGAACACAGCTGATTTCTTTGAATCACTCAGTGTGTTTACATGTGCATCTATGTCGAGCTAGGCTGGTCTAGGTCGCTCTTATGTTAATACACTGGGAGCCTTTATTCTAGTTTACTTCTGTTACAAATCCGAACTCTCAAATGAAGTTCGCTCCATTTCGCTAGATAGGTGGCGACATGTGCGTTGGCGTTTTCTTACGTAGTGTTAAAAACTCTTGTTTTAAATGCTTCCATAGGACACAAATTTGATCGGGCGTCTTCGTGTACCCAGCGCTAACTGTTTGTTTTGCTGCCATCTTCTTCTACCGATACTGATTTGTTTGTAATCCCTCTTCTGCGATCTCTTCACTTCCAGAGGAGGAGCGTCCATCCGGCATTAGCTCAACTAAGCCATTTACATGCAGACGAAATTGAGCTTTAACCGCATTATCTGGGTGCTTTAGCTCTATTAGATCCAGTTCGACTTCAACAGGACTAACTCGTTTACATGCATTAAAAAAAACGACTTCAGTCGATTTAAGGCAATAATTCGTTTTTTTGATGTGCGTGTCCCATACCTGGTAAACTGATTTAAAAATCATGGTGATCTTGTGGTGCAAGGAGGAGAAGAACAAAAAGCCTTTACACACAAGTACACAATTGATTTGTTTTTAATCTGCTTCAATTGTGTTTTTAAGGTTGTGCAAACTGCAGGTGTGAACACACTCTTATTGTTTAATCTGTTTAAATTGAACCCTGTATTTATCTATGGTAGTCCTGCCTCCAAACCAATATGACCTGGTTTGTAGTGAGAACAAATCAATAAAATTATGAACCGATTCAGGTCGAGGAACTGAACTATAGGGGTGAAAACGCCCTAAAACACCACACAGAAAGGCCCCATCCATTCATCTATTTTCTGAACCTCTTCATCCTGTAAGGTTCACGGGGAGCTGGTGCTCTCCTCCAGCAGTGAGAGGCAGAACGGCTCCAGCAGAGACCAAAACAACAGAAATTTCTTGCTGTGATGTAATAAAACTAAGCACCAAATAACTGTTCCACCCATATTCCAATCAATTATTTTCTTATAGTGCTCAACAATGTGAAAAAATGTAAAAGTCAAAATAAAGACTGAAAAAAGAAAAAAGTAGTCCTACCTAATAATTGAGTAACAATGTATCACCTTGAACTCTTACCCATAGACCATATATTTTAATTATTAGCCATTCAATTGGAGCCTGTAAATTAAAGCCAAATCATACCAGCGCCCCCTAGTGGCTAATCATAGTACACGTTTTAGGTCCCACTCCCTGATGTCAACAATGGGAAATGTGACTAAAATGTAAAAATAAGCTTCAAATAATGAATGACAGGTGCTGACTTTTGTTGATTGATGTGGTTTTACATTGCTGCTTCATGTTCAGATATTTATTTTAGGAATACATTAAGCTGTCATTAGTTATTTGGTGCTTAAATACACCATGATTGTGTGAAGTGAGGAGGTGGGATTCTCTCCTGAGTGTGAAGACTGGCGTCAAAAACACAACATGGCAGCACCAGAATACTTTTAAACAACTATAGAGTTTAGGATAGCGTTTTGGTTTTTTGCACTGTATTTTAATGTGTATTTTTATATAGAAATGACAAACGTCCACTGAGGACATCAAGGGATTGTCACCACAGAAAATGTTTAAAGTTACCAGACTGAGAACTAAAAACTTTTTTTTCCTTTATTTTTTTAGATACGTTGGCATATATACCAAAATTCATTGTCTTTTTTTTTTTTTAAACAATTAGCTTTTTGTTTAAACAAACGACAGGCGTTTGACCCCGACATGTTTCAGCTGTCACCAGGTGTCGTGCCTGAAGGGTGAGAGCTGTTCCAGTGTCTGACCTCTAATAAATGTGTCCTTTATGATCTCCAGTCATCCCAGTTTTTAATGTGATTCTTTCTAAGGACAGCAGATGGTCAAAACATGTCAAACTTACATGTTGACTTCATCCTTTGAGTCTTTTGAGACAATCTGAATGAACCAGAAGCTGCTTGTGTCCTTCCACCACACCACTATTCAGTGTTATTACTTACTGCATCTTGGTGAGCTGGAAGCGCAGCAGCAGTTAAAGCGGCCCTGCAGAGGGTCAAAAACACTGAACCAAAGAAAAATCACCAGATCTCTTCCCTCCCTAGAGGTCTTCACCATCTCTAGATGCACCAGAACCAATAATAACCTCGGACTCCTCTCAGCTCATCCTGATGCCTTTGGGGAAGCGTTACAGATCGATGAAAGCTCGTACCTCCAGGATGAAAACGTTTTGATCCATGGCCCATCAGAACTGTCAGGTGTCACGTAAAATCACATCAGATCAGCAGGAACAGCATTCCATATTCACTTAATGTGAACTGTTTATTGTGCAACACATTTATACAAGGATAAAGTTTTTTAAAATGTGAAAAATCTTTTTAAGCTTTGTGCTTTCAAACGGCCTTATATTTAGGAAATACACAGAAACGACTACGTTCAAACCAAACACAAAGGCCAGAATCTGCTCAGTGACCTCATAACCCGTCATCGTTTTCCATAAAGAATCAGGAAATCCACTCACACCATCAGCAAGTATAGGAACAAATTTATTTCAATTTAAAACAGATACCTTGTCATTATGTTTCTCTCTTAGAAGGCGGCAACGATCATAAGTCATGTTCATGTTTGAATGAGGATCAGGCAACAGTGGTCGAAACAAATACATGAAACATAAAAAAATATGGCAAGAGTTATGAAAATCAATACATCGATAACAAACTGAAGGCCCTTCGTCAAGGGCTCTACTTCAATGAAAACATCCAAGCCCTCACTTCCAACAGAAAATAAACCATTACATGCAGTTATTACAGGTTTTTAAAAAACAAAAAGAGCAGATTATCTTTAAAACCTTAAATACAGAATAAAGTCTTTGTGTGCTAAATCATCTATGCTTTAGTGTGTGGTGTGTTTTAAAAAGGAGAGGGGAGGGGGGGGGGGGGGGCTTCTCAAATGGTGGTCCCTTTGATAATGACCACAGCATTGGCACTTAGAGAGAGCCTGGCTCTGGAGAGTGGGGTTGGCACACTCAGTATAATACATAGTTTACATTTTGGTTTACATACAAAATAAAGAAGAAAACAAAAAGACATTTATGCACACCACTAAGTGATTGACCTTCAGGTTTCATTAATGTGAAGGGAAATGAATCAAGTGGTCCTAAAATACAGTGTTCTGGTAATGTTTTATACAGACAGGACAGTAAGAAGCTTTAGGCTGAGTGTCCACCAACTCCATACTGATGTCCAGGAGATCAGCTGGATTCCAATTTAACAATGAGCTCACAGGAAGGGGGCGTGAAACAAACCTGGCAGCATTTAGAAGTCCTAAACTGTAAAGAAAACCAGCGGTTTTATTCATTTTTTAAATAAAGAAAACAGGAAAAACCAACTTCCTCATGCAGAAAAACGGGCAAGAATTAGAAAGCTGGACTTTCACACTGACTGCACTCCTCCCTTCCGGCTCGATCAAGATAAATTAGGTGTCAAAAAACCAAACTGCACAACACTGAGCTGCTAACGCACAACAAACTCACAATAACCCAGCCTTTCACCATGTGCCAGAGGTGGAGAGTCAAGTTGGTTTACAAGTTTGACACCATTTAGATGAGCTGCACTCAAAATAAAAAATAACTACTGATTAACACTTGGGTTAGAGTACTGGCATCCTGATCCTCTTTATGACGGCAGTCCTCCCTCAGCATCAGGCTAGTGTCGTTTTCAGCAGACGAGGTGGCATTAAAGCATACTGGTGCTACGTTACATATTTTAACCTAGTAACATCTCAAATATGACTGGCTTCCTGATTTGAAGTATTTTGTTTTTTTGTTTATTGTTAGGCCAAAAATTCAACCTATAGCGAGGTTTATTTTGGGATACTTAGCCAATTACAGAGCAGGAAAGATGAGATACAGTAGGCTTTTCTACATTTAAGTGTTAAAGTTATTTAAAGTGTTAATAAACGATTAAGTTAGGTGTCCAGATAGAGAAAACACGTTCAAGAAAAGGAACTGTATATAGCTAATCAACTGCCCTGATTTTTACAGATCAGAATCAATTAAAATAAAGCAAATACAGGTCATAATTAATGCAATCAAGCAAGTTAAATTAAAAATTATTTACAAAGGCAGGCAGTTAGCAAACATTGTGAATAGAGTGAATTCATGACCCAGCCACTCCACTTTGAACGGCACAAGAGCAGACATGTATTTAGGTTAAAACATGCAGAAACACCAGTATGTTTATGCAAAGACTTCTTGGCTACAACTCAAATACTTGGGGGAACATGCAATACTGGTAGTAGTAGTACTGATAAGTGTTTCTACACTGCATGAAATTACAGGTAACACTGTGATGCAAATGGAAAAAACAAACAAACTTAATTGTAGTGAAATCTGAGAAGGTCCAAAAGGACCTAAAGAAAGAAAACATCTTTAGTGTTGGTAAACTCACTCACTCTACACACACACACACACACACACACACACACACACACACACACACACACACACACACACGCACCTTACATGTGTCCTAACACCCTGCCTATACTTTTCATAGCAGACTGCAAATAATCTCTTTATAAACAAGTATTATAGTGGATGACTTGGTTCACGGTGGTCCTGTGCTCCACTCCCTGCTGTCGGATGCACTGTGATAGCCCTTAATGAGGATGAAGGGTAAATCACCTGTAGAAAAGGTCATGTACGAGACAAAAAAATAAAAAATCTGCACTTCACTGGCACTAGTCAAAGCAAGCTCATAAAGTTGGAAATTATATATTTTTTTAAAAAAACACCTTTTTTAATTTTAGTGTTAAGTTACAAATAGCAAGCATCGACCACAGAAGGTCTTCAATCACGGATTATTAAAAAAAAAAGTCCATCTATGTTTGTACTGTACAGATTTCTAGGCATGTATTACAGCGCTGCATCTATAACCCAACAGGAAAATATTAGTCAGAAATATTCTTTTTGAAAAATGTGAGGACTACTAACAAAAACAAATATCATCATGGATGGACGTGTGATGAAAGTACGACTGGAAATGTCTATAAGAAATAGAAAGCAGAGATAAAGTTCTTACTATACCAGACATTCAAAATTTTTTTTGTTTAGTTTTTTTTTTTTTGTTTTCTGTGATTTTTTTTGTTTGTTTAGTTTTCTTTTTACAGCAGTTCAGACTCAAGTAGGCTCTGCCATGAAAAAAGAAGCCCTTCAACATGACAGAATCACAAGCGGTCAAATTATCAACACCTTCATTCTGGTTCATAAATTATATAAATAGAAAAAAATCTGTAATTACTCTTAAACTCATCTGGTCACCTTGCTGTGGAGATTTCTGCAGCAGCCCTGTTGGTTTGACTCTGGAGACAGAGCGATGCGGCGCTCTGAGGCTCAGTTCTGATCTCTGATGTTTCCTCTGCCCCAATCGGTTCTGTGTGATCCTACTAATCAGGTGAACAAAATCCATAATCACAGTATCAATACTACCATAAATTCAAAGGAGAAAACGGTTTTCTAATGAAAGCTGACTCTTTTCTTCTTAGTATTTCAAACCAAAGATGGCGTACCACAGAGCACTTTTGTACAGAAGTGTTTTGTGTATATGTATTTACAAATATACTTAAACATTTGCAGACTTTATAGTGTTTTCTGTGAAAGGCTCAACCCCCCCTTTTTTCCTCTCATTACTCAGCATCTTTTGTTATTAAACAAAGTGACTACACTTAAAAAGAAACAAAGAAAAAAGCAGAAGCACATCCTGATGTAATGGGATGACTGTCACATCAGGAGGTGTGTCTGATTGGACGACTGAGTGACGCTGGGGTGACGTCATCGGAGATGTTTTTAATTTACAGATTTCCGTGAATGAGCCAGCGACGACGTGACGCTCCCCTGTATGAATGGGAGCGTCTCCGTGGAGTTTTGTACTGAGGGTGAAGAGGAGCCAGTGGAAGAGTCTCCCTGTAAATCTTTACAGAAAACATCTGAAGGAAGGGAAGCGTGTGATTAACAGAAATGTTTTTAAAAGTCTTAAATGGATACTTGTGTCAAATTTACAGTTGCTTCTTTTTGGATTGTTTTCTCAATTTTGCAGATTTTTATGAATTTTCTTTCTCATCACCACTTCACTTACCCAGTTTAACAGAACAGAATGTTGCGACAAATTTTTATCATTAAAAATCGGTTAAAAAATCTCAGCAACAATTGATTTTCATTGATTTTCTCTCATCCCCCTCATACTTTAAGTGTATTTCATAAAATACATTTCTGGGTAATTTTTTTTGCGTTTGGGATGCTCACATCGGGGGTGCATTCACAGATGTGAGGTGGACACCGAATCCTCGGCTCCGTCCCTTTAGCGTCTGGTGTGTGCGCGACCTCACGTCCTGGCCGGGTCGCTCTGAAGCATCTCTTATCAGCACCGTTGGTCCTCAGGTGATGAAACTCAGTTCCTTCCACTCAGGCAGGAAAAGAGACAACGGCGAGAGGGTCGACTCTTTGGGGAGATCTGATTATTCACCAAAGCTGAATGTGTCGCTGGTAAAAGCTGCCCCAAATAGATACACAAATGCCACAGAAACCCTTGCAGTCATCGTTAAGCTTGTGTGAAAGGTTGGTTTGCTAGAACAATGTGGCAGAGCCAGGAGCCGGGGCCAGATCTGACACACGGAGCAGCTTTAGGGGCCGAAGACTCTGACACAACAAGCTGCCGAGAGGAAGAAGAGGGGGCGTGGGAGGACCTGTAAATACAATGTACTGAAACAAAAAATAAAAAAGCAACAGTTCTGTTTGTGTATGATGGCGGGGGAGAGCCGGAGTAGTGTGCTGCGTGACGCATGTGGAGTTGACGGCGCGCTCCCTCAGAGGCGTGCCTTTGTGCAATGGGGAGAAGATGTGCATCGTACGCCGGGCCTCACACCAGGTTGTACTCTTTGAGATTGAGCTGTAGGATGGTGTCTTTGACAGCTGCAAACACGAAGCGGATGTTCTCAGTGTCCGTGGCACAAGTGAAGTGAGAGTAGATGATCTTGTCGCTGTCTGGGTTCAAGTCCACAAACATTTTGAGGATGAACTCCCGCGCTGCCTGAGCATCTCTCTGAGGACCTGAAATGTGGACACAAACATGAACAGACTTCACACCGAGACCTCCCTACTCTAGTTCTGATTTGTTGACTTACACACAGGTTACATATTATTTAATCTGTTGAAAGAGTTCCAGAACGACTGAGTTTAAGATTTTTCCTTCTACTCTTGATGCTAATAAATATGACTGCACAATATATCCATAATTTATCCCAAAGGAATACTTGGAAACAACAGGTGGTAGATTATTACAATCCAGGTGAAAAGAATATATTTAACCAATCAGATGAAGCCTTTCTGCCCAAGATGCCCAAACCCTGTTAGTTTAGTGATAGAGATGTTAAATCAAATGCATTATAGTGTGAGCATCATGATGGTGGAAGGGGAAGTACAGTGTCAAGAAAATGTTAATGCAATAAACAATATTATTACAGGTTTATGCAGCATTAATCCTTTTATCACCAGTTCTTTTTACTGCTGTTTAAAAGTAAGAAGCTGATTCAATAAATGGATTTTTAGCCCCAAAACAGCCTCAAAGCATAAAAGTAAGAACCATCTGACTATTTGAGTTCCCTAAAATCAAAACTGCATCTACTCTTAAATATACAACAGCTACATTATTAGAACTACTGCTGTTGTTGATGACAACAAAAACAACAATAATAATAATAATAATAATCTGAGCTAGGGAGTTGTTCAATTCCAAGAAAATTTCAGTATTATCATAAAATGCCTCTCTAATATTGGAAAGTTTACAATTTGTACAAATAATAAACACATTACATGATTAAAACTGATATTATCTGACAGTGTAAGTTCATAATTTAGTAAGAGAAACATAACTTTTAAGATTCCTCTTAAACTTACTGAAACAAACTTGGACATTTCCTGAGATTACATTTGAGAAAAATCTCAACAATTATCCGAGACTATAACTAAATTTACAAGAAGGACATTATGTATAGTGTAGGTCATAGGTACTCATATTAGGCGGCCCTCGAGCCTCCTATGTCTGGTCCTCCAGCCATGTACTGGGTTTCTCAACCTGTGAAAATTTCAGAAAATCCACCTCAAACCGGCGCTGCATGTACCTCGCAGCTCCAGGAACTGCTGCTGTATACAGGCAAGCAAGAAAGTGCAGAGGATCCCCCCCATCACAGACCTATCACACGAGTAGGGTGTGTTGTGTATATACAGTGGGGCAAAGGAAAACGTATTTGGCAGCCACCGATTCTTCAAGTTGTCCTATGTAAAAAGATGAGGTCTGTAATGTTCATCATAGGAACACTTCAACTGTGAGACAGAATGAAAAAAATCCAGGAAATCACACCGTTTGATTTTTAAGGAACTTATTTGGATAAGGACGGTGCAGAAAATAAGTATTTGGTAAAAAACAAAAGTTCACCTCAGTACTCTGTAATGTAACCTTGGTTGTCTATGACAGAGGTCAAAGGTTACCTGTAGGTTTTCACACACTGT
The DNA here is from genome assembly GCA_006937965.1 of Callopanchax toddi. Classification (NCBI taxonomy): domain Eukaryota; kingdom Metazoa; phylum Chordata; class Actinopteri; order Cyprinodontiformes; family Nothobranchiidae; genus Callopanchax; species Callopanchax toddi. Next base: position 737,354 of record SSNR01000274.1, on the reverse strand, counting down.
AGCTGGTATTTTGGCCCACTCCTCCATGCAGATCCTCTACAGAGCTCTGATGTTTTGGGGCTGTCTCTGGACAACACGGACTTTCAGCTCCCGCCACAGATTCTCTACTGGACTGAGATCTGGAGACTGGCTAGGCCCCTCCAGAACCTTGAAATGCTTTTTACGTATAGCAACTCCTCTGTTGCCCAAGTGGTGTGTTTGGTGTCATTGTCATGCTGGAAAACTCAGCTATGCTTCATCCTCAATGCTCTTAATGATGGAAGGAGGTTTTTGCCTAAAATCTCATGATACATGGTCCAATTCATCCTTTTCTTAATACGGATCAGTTGTTCTGTCCCCTTTGCAGAAAAGCAGCCCTAAAGCATGATGTTTCCACCCCCATGCCTCACAGTGGGTATGGTGCTTTTGGGATGTGGCTCAGCATTCTTCCCCAAACATGGCGAGTGGCGTTTCTACCAAAGAGTTCCATTTTGGTTTCATCTGATCACAACATTCTCTCAATCCTCTGGATCATCCAGATGGTCTCTGGCTAACTTTAGTTGGACCTGGACCTGTGCTGGGGGACCTTTAGAGCGCTGCAGGATTTTAATCCATGACAATGTAGTGTGTTACTGTGGTCCCAGCTCTCTTCAGGTCATTGACCAGTTCCCCCGTGTAGTTCTGGGCCGTTTCCTCACCATTCTCAAGATCAGTTGTACCCCATGAGGTGAGATCTTGCATGGAGCCCCAGGTGGAGGGAGATGATCAGTCATCTTGTATTTATTCCACTTTCTAATAATTGCTCTTGTTTGATCTCTTCTCACCAAGCTGCGTGTCTATTGTAGATCAGCTCTTGTGCAGGTGAACAATCTTGTCCTTGGTGTCCTTAGACAGTGGTGGAGGTTTTAGGCTGACTGAGGCTGTGGACAGGTGTCTTTTATACAGATAACGAGTTCAAACAGGTGCCATTAATACAGGTAACGAGTGAAGGATAGAAGAGCTTCAGGTCTGTGAGGTACAGAATTCTTGCTTTATAGGAGCCAAAAACATATTTTCTGCACCATTATCTAAATAAACTCTCTAAAAATCACACAATGGATTTCATTTGTTACATTCCGTCTATCAAAGCGGAAGTGTACCTATGATGAACATTACAGACCTCTCTCAGTGGGACTACTGTATAATATATAATGAATCATATAAGATAAAAAATGTTTGCTTTTGAATTTTTACTCCAGATTAATGTATTTGGATTTTACATCCTAGACTGAACTGCACAATGAATGAATCCACTGGGGGTAGGATTTGTTATTTTTTGTTTTTGAATTCGTCTCTGTTGACATCTGTTTTCCTCATGTTCAAAATATAAACAATTTCATTTTCATTATCAAAAACCATCTGCTTTTATTTTGAAAGCATCTCATAAGGAAAGGGATAATGAGGAAGTGATTAATGGCTACATATCCTACTGCTCCTACATATATATACACACCATAGTATATATGTAGGAGCAGAGGGCAGTAGCTTCATGGCACCCAGGAGGCAGTTGGGGGTTCAGTATGATGCCCAGATACTTCGACACATGGCTTGGAGCTGGGATTGAATCCTGGTCTCCCAATCAGTGGACTACCTCTTTCCTCTGAGCCATGATCACCCGTTAAGTGAGGTTTTATTAAAAGAGTGACTGAACATGAGAAAATTCAAGGCTTGTTTTTCAAAAATGTTTTTGTGTATAAAGAGTAGGCATATAGAAGACAGGCTCAGCCTGCAGTTTTTGCTTTGGCTTTTTTTCCTTTTCTTTCATTTTTAATTTAATCACAAATATAAATAAAATGAAATAAAATGTTTGACTGCTTAAATAACAGAAATAATCTTTAGAATCTTAAACTTAATTTAACCTCCTTTAAAAGTAACTTTAAAACATAACAGTCAGTTTTAATTGAACTGAGATGTCAATAAAAACTAAACAAATATAAATAAGAGGTTTGTGTGAAATCAGGCTGAACTCTTTTACTTTATTGGCCTGAAACATTTTAGAGGAACAAAATGAACACACAGATATGAATTAGCTCACCATCAAACTCAGGAAAGTAATCCACCAGGTGTGAATAGGAGATCTTCTCCTCTAACAGGTCCTTCTTGTTGAGGAAGAGGATGACTGAGGAGTTCTGAAACCAGGGGTAGGTGATGATGGTCCTGAATAGAGCCTTACTCTCCTCCATACGGTTCTGAAATAAAAATAAATAGTTTGGTTTTAATGTGCAGTCTGAAGCTGTTTAAAACAGCTGATAAACAGTGTGATGTTCTATAGGTCAACCTGACTTTACTCTTCACTCACCTCGTTGTCAGACTCCACCAGGACCTGGTCATACTCACTCAGGGCCACCAGAAACATAATGGAAGTGACATTCTCAAAGCAGTGAATCCACTTCCTCCTCTCTGACCTCTGACCCCCAACATCCACCATCCTGATGGTAAGATTTCAATATGTTACAGCAGAAGCCTGACTAAAGTGTTAAATGATCTTTTTAAAGAGTAAAAAATAGTGATCAGTTTGACTTCTTTTTGCCGTTTGGACAAAAGTTTTGAATCCATCAAGATGCAGTTAGGACTCTGCCTTTTTAACAGTTTACTGCACCACAAAGATTTTATGCAGAAATATTCATGTTGTGTCCATTAATTGCTCCAAATTCTTGAGACGTGAGCTGCAAAATTCCTGCAACAGTTTAATTCATATCTTAAAAGGTGTGGTTTACTGGAAAACCTTTTTTTTTTTTTGTCCATGTTTTTTCTGATTATTATTGGTCACTATGAGCTTTTCATGCAGGCTGAACATGAAAACAGTCTTCTACATGGATCTCCAGCGATTTCCTCAAATAAATGTTCAAGTTGAAACGCTAGGATTTGAAAAACCACGCCCACCCCACAGGCAGGCCCAGATCATACAAAGGCTAGATATGGCTTGAGCCTAGGGGCCTCGTGTGGTCTGGGAGCCCCATTGGCCAGTAAAATATATATGACTTTATTTAAATTTATATGCAAAAATAATCTTAAAGTGAATTGACCCACAAAATCTTAAGCGATGCAGATTTTTCACGATCTTGACTTACGTTATGTGACACTTAATGTTCATGTATAGAAACAGAAGAGAACCATAACAACTGAGCTGTAGTGTAGTGGTTTAAGACATCGCCTCTGATGGGGGAGAACTGGGTTTGAGTCCCAGGTTGGGCATGTGTTGGTTTTTAAATGTTCCTATAGGAATGGGTTTTGTGCCGAGGAGGAGAAAGCCTTTAGGAGCAGCATTAGGGTAAAGTTTGTAACATATTTTTGCTGTAATATTAGCAGTTATTCTGAGGTCTTTGTGGTTAGCCACACATGCTAATGTTAACCTAGTAACTCCCACGTCCTACGGTCTGCTTTCGCCCCGGTTCAGGTGTCACAGCAGAACGTTCTGCTCTTTTAGGGAGAAAATCTAAGTTCACATGTAGATATTATATTACCATTCTGAAACATTCATTGACAAACGCTGAGGAAGCGCTTTCTCTAATATTTCTCCTTCGTCCTCGGATTCAGGATCAAATACCTAGGGCCAATCAGAAGCGAGGGTTGTACATATCATTAATAATAATGAGGAAACCTGCTGTTTCAAGCAGACCTCTGAATCAGCAAACTTCTGCATCAGAGAATAGAAGCATCATAGCTTTTTTCTTTATAAAAATGACTCATAAGGCATTGATTTACACTAGAGAACACTGCAAAAGTATTAAAAAGAGTAAACCACACCTTTAAGCATTTGTGTAAAAAAAAAAGATCCAATTCTGTTTAGTTAGAAAAAACCCTGATGGACTCAACGCCTTTATACCAATTTATCAAATTCACTTTGGATACAGCTTGATTCTTCTGATGTGTGTTTAAATGTCTCACTTCAAACATGCAACTTTCTGTTTTTTTGTCATGAACACTTGGCTTTACTTTTCCTGATTTAAAAGAAACGGGGCTCTCGACTAACTTTTTGCACTGGTTGCACTGGTGCACCTACATTTTCTTTTATAGGTGCACCCGCACAAAAGTTAGGTGCACCCAAATTTTCAAGCACATTGCAGTTTTATAGGTTCACTTAGGGTTAGGTTAAAAAAAAATCTCTGTCCATATAAGTAATATTGACTCCTAAATGATTAACTAACAGTTTAGTATACATAAAGTTCTTTATTTAAAGCTGAATCGTACCAGATGGGTAACCTACTGAAAAAGTGTTTAAAGTGCTTCAACCAGCTGAAACTTAAAATCATTTTAGGTTCAGTTCAAATGTTTTAAATTCATGTTTCTCAGGAACGTCTCAACCTGAACGTTTCATGGCTAAATGTCTGATGGATGATCCTCCATTATAGACACTTGAACCTCAGATGGACTCCTGTCCCTCAGACGGACTCCTGTCCCTCAGACGGACTCCTGTCCCTCAGATGGACCTCCTGTAGTTTGGTCTCTAGATCTTTGGCCTTGGCTAGTTGTTCAATATTGTAGGAAAATATTACAATGTACAAAGCAAATAAAATACCTGACCAATAAACATTTAGAAAATGTTTAGAGTAAATACCGGTAGTTCTAATTTAAAAGGAACTGAAGTCTTTAAAAAACCCAATTAAGAGCCAAAGAGAAGGAATTGAGTATTTCTGTAAACGGTGTAAAATTATGAAAAGATTCAAGATCATTAAGCATATTTTTTAAATGTTTTAAATCAAAGGTATGAGGTAACTATGAAACTGTAAATGAAGATGGCGTCTGAGACTGCGTTTGAAAGTTAAAACAGGAATGTGGTGGAAATTGATTTAATGTTCTTTTGTAAAAACGAGGCAGAAAATAAGATATTTTTTCTCTCAGCTCCTTTTCATTCATATTTATTTTGTGTGTACATTCTGTTTTCTTTTGTTTTGAATTAAATAATAAAAAGTTAAAGTTGATCATCTCAGCTCCTCTGATCATCAGTTTTCTGTCTGATGCTGAAAGGCAGCAGGAAGAGGAGACAGTGCGTTAATCACAGCATGTTATATCGTTATAGATTTATAGCTTTATAGAGTTGGGGGGGTCGGACCGAGAGCTGCACATTTGACCCGTGTGCTACCGTGTCTCCTCCTGAGCTGTACTTCTTTCATAAATTAACATCGTCAGTGCGATATCGTCCTCGTTATTACACTCCAACGATCTGACTACAGCTGACTGATGTTTTAGTTTCACATCTGGAGCGTTTCGCTGCTCTCAGGCTGTAGAAATAGTTTAGCGGCGTCTTTCTCCTCCCGCCCCGCTGAATCACTTGGCGACGGCATCGATGTGTCCCATTCAGATTTATATTTTCGTACCTCTGGTTTAATGCGTTTCTGTGGTTGAACCACGGGGAGACGTTCAGCGTTGTGGATTTGTTTTTTTTCCTGAACCGGTTCCTGGGCTGTGTGAGTCCCAAGCTTCTGGAGCAGATCTCTGGCTGCTCTCTGACAAAGCTGAGCTTCCTCTCGTTTGACGACTCGTTCATAGATTTTGATGTTTCCAGTTAGGATTTGTATTTCAGAGTATCTCTGGTCTAATGCGCGTCTGTTGTTGAAGCGCAGAAAGACTTTTTTCTTCTAACAGCTGGTCACACTGGTGCAACCTATGATATTTTTTAGTCACACCTATTAGAAATTAGGTTGCATTTGCGACCAAGTTGGTCACAGTCTAGAGCCCTGAGAAACAACTCACTTTCACCTTCGATTCAATCCTTAGGAGGAAAACACTAAACTGTCTAAACTAAACTGGGACATGAATGAAGTGTGTATTCTTGACAAATCCTGTCCTATTCATGATAATCTGTGTGTAACATAAAGGATCTAAACATTTGATCCAATGTGAGATCAGTGTGTAGGTCTGTGTGGGAGTTAGTTAAAAACAGGAAGGTCAAAGTGCACAGATTTGTCTGCTTTCCCTGGAGAGCGTGAAAACACAACTGTCAAGTCCTGAAGCACACTGGGAGACAAACGAGGAAACGGGAGAGACGTGAAATGAAAGACAGAACAGGAGCTGAAAAGTGGGACACAACATCTGGAGGACGGACAGAGGACAAACAGACTGGTGAAAGATACAGGAAGTCCAATATTAATGTAGAAAGTCTGATTTGGGAGCAGGCAGAAAGTGGTCAATCACTGATGAACAAGCTGGCGAACTGTTAGAGCATGTGAGGGTTTCTAACAGTCTCTCCATGACAATGTCACTCCTCATCATCAAGGACATCAGGTTCCAGAATCATCCACCCTCCATTTGTGACCAAAAGACTCCAAGATCTCTCAAGTCACAAAACCTTCCCAGCAAATCAAGTAATTACTAGAATCAGAGAAACTAAACGCCTTCATTTGTGAATTCCCGTTCTCGTTCACAACAAAAGGCCATCTGAATAGTTCCGTCTTAGAACGCTGAACAAAATCTGATCCATTTCACAATGCAAGGGCGCCTCCTGGTGGTGGCCCAGTCCACTGAGGTCCACAGAGACCCAGGGCCAATATAGGCCCTGCAGGACCTGCTGCCCAAAATAACATTCCTCCACAGCGGAGCGGACGACCTCGTTTCTTGTGACAGCCGGGGAGGAACGGAGGAGAAAAAGAGGAGGTGACCCACTTAGAGACCGGGCACCAGAATGTAGGACTTAATGTTCATTTATGGCTGGGTTCTGATTGTTCTATGAGGCAGCAGGTAAGTGTTTAACTGAAAAAGCAATTACTTCTTTTGATTGCAAGAAAACATTCAGAAATGTAGACAAACAAACAGGTTTCATTAATGGAGAGGGACAAAAAGATGATTTATAAAGAGCTCAGTTGGGGAAATCATGAGTTGATTATGTTTCAAAAAAATAATGAAGGGACGCAGCCAGAACAGGCATCGTTCTACCTGAAAATGATGCTCTGCAAGTCGAAGGGGTACTCTATGATTCCTGTGGTGGGGATGCGCACTCTGAGTACATCCTGCTGAGTGGGAAGATAGTTGAGATCGACAATACGATCCAGATCCGAAAGATAACTACAAGAAGGCGGTCAGGAAATAGGGAGAAATAAAAAAAGAGAGAGAGGGGAAAAAAGACAGGAAAACAGTTATATAAAGCGTGACAGGAAATTATGGCAACCCGTTGCAATTCCAGGAAAGCCTTGATCAATCCTGCAGAAGGAGATTCACAGAAGAGCTACAGAAACAAAAAGGTGTTAGTTGGAGCCACTGCTCCACCAGCGCTGTCTGCAGGAACCCACAAAATGCTGTGATTTGCTATAAACTGCTGCTTTGTTTTGAAGTGGAAACTAATGAAACAGAGGTCGAGTCATGGATGGATTGTAGTGCAGACAGTGAGGTGGCATCAGTGACAGCAGCAGCAGAAACAGCAGTGTTTCCATCAGATAAAGAAGGATCAGACAAGTCTGACATCAAGGATCAAAGGAAACCTAATCCCTACTTTTATTTTGAAATGGAAGAATTTAAACTCTCTAATTCAAACATTGTATAATGAATTCCTGAAGCATCCTTGAGATGGCTGCCTAATCCTTCTTTATCTGGTATTCTGTGGCTGCTCCCCACACGCTTCGGTGCAGCATGTCTGGCCTCAGGCCAACACAGTCCTAAACACAAACCACTGATATCTAATTAGATTAACTGCATCATTTTCATTTATCTGCTTAGGACAACTCAGTCCATTCAGAATTATCATTTGGAGCAGTTTGAGAATTTGTATCACAATGGTATTAAAAAAAAACAGATCCTAGAGGTTTCCCTCGTTCTCTGAGGCAGCTTGTTTCTGTATCATCAGTGGTTTATGTCATCTACCCGTGGTGATGCTGCAGTCCTGGTGCTGTGAGCGGTACCTGAAGATGACGTTCTCCAGGTCAAACGGGTACTCTATTATACCAGTGGTGGGAACGCGGACCCTCAGCACATCCTGCTGGGTGGGAACGTATCCCTCCGCAGTCACACGGTTTATATCGCTAAGGTAACTGGAGATAAACATGAACAATGTGGACAAGGCTGGAATGGACACAGGTTTAATACTTTCTCTCACACAGTCACACGTACATACACAAAATTGGATGCACACACACGCGCATGCATGCCAGCAGATCTGAAGCACAATTCATCTGCAATATAGCCGGACCAAAACCAGGGGGCGCTGTGAAGTGTCTCAATAGTCCCTTAAAGCCTGGGGTCACATACAAGTGTGTTTTTTTTCCTGATTAATGATCTAGTTAAAACTTTAAATATTACTCTACCTGATATGAAAGGAGTTTTAATTGTGCTAATGAACAGAACCTGGTTTGACTGGCAGGAACAAACTTAGAGCTGCCTTTAATATTTACTTTCACATCATTCATTTCATCAACTACTTTATCAGTTATTCTAAATGGTTACATTTCTATTTCAGTTCATTTTACATTTTAGGATTTTTTTGTACAACACAAACTAAAATGTCTTCTTAAATAAAAAACATAATATAAACTACCAATTAAAGCATAACAAAAATAAATTAAATAAAGCTGCTATTATTTATTTACTGAAAATACAAATGCTGTGAATGTCAAATATGTCCAGATGTCTCTGATCTAGTTCACAATGATGAATTGGAAATAATATTTAGGCTAATTTCTACCATGAGTTTGTTAAAAATTTGTTTGATTTTAATTTTCATTTAGCTACAAACATCTAGACAGTTAAATGTGTTTAAAAAAGGGAAAGTAATGCTGATTCAATGGGACCCATAAAGCCTTAACTAACACAAGCAGGCTCAGTGTATTTACTGGAAAGTAGCAGACAAGCTAATGGAATAAACTCAATGAGAATTTAGTAGCTTTAGACGTATGCGTCGTCATCAACTATAACGACGTTTTGCAGCAGCTCTAATCACATCTTCCAATATTTGACTCCACAGCAGCTGATCGGGTTACTGTCTGAAAGGCTACGCATTCATTTTAAAATGTAAACCACTTTTATGACACAACTATAACTAAAAAATATTTAAATGTCAAATTCTGACTATACAAGTCTCTTTACGTTGTTTTTTCTTTCTTTTATTGTGAAATTTGACAGCCTTTACCATGAGTGAGTAAGTGGCTCCTGTGCTACCCCCGCCTAGCACAGATTAGAAAAACCAACACAGCGATTGCACACAGAACATGCACACACAAGTCAACAACAACCACAGATCTACACACACACCTTCATTACTGTGAGTGCTTCTTCCATTCTCTCAGGTCAAGACTCACATGAAACACAGACAGAAACACTACACAAGCATGTGGAATAAATTTTTATAAAAATATATTTCGGTGAAATGACTATTTTTCACTTGCATGCACTATAGAACATACCCTTAAAATCCTGGCTGTATCAAGGTTTGGAAACTTTTTTTTCTGCATCATTAGATGTCTGGAGCTTCTCTTTTTGTTTATTTGTTCATTTGATGATTTTTGTTGCACATTTTTGCATTCTCCACAAGCCAACGTGCTTTAGGAATTAACTTCAGACAACACAATGAACAAAACTTACTTAAGTTTCCAAACCAGCACAGTCACCAAACACACATAAGCACACACAGATTGTGTCATAGACCATAAATACATTCCTAAATCCTAGACAGACATCATACCTTTGTCCTTGCAAAGACAAACAGCAGAAAAATGGACAGACGTACTATTTAGTGGAGTCGGAGAGCTGGTACTCTCTGCGACGGTCGTAGGACTCCTGGATGCCCGGGTCGGCCCACAGGCTTTTAATAGCTGAGACGTAGTGCTGATCAAACCCATTGACCTTCTCAATGTCCACCTCCTTCACAAGCATGGCATTGGCCTGGAAGCACACGTAGGAGAGAACGAGATAGAGCTGTCTCTATAGGCAACCCAAGAATATTACTAAGCCACACCGCTTTATGGGGACAGAGTTCTGATAAGAACTGGAGTCAGGCGTGTGGACTACTTTTTTTATTTTTTTTTATTTTGACTTTTCAAGCTAATTTAATAAAGTTTCTGAGACTAAGTCTTGAGATAATCTACATCAAAAGCTTGCATCAAAGCTAGAATTCTACATATTCATGTTCCAAAGTCCAGAAGTTATTACCGATAAGCTCAGATAGTTAAGAAAAGAACAGCACAGCATATACAAAATACTCTATTTAGGTTACTTATTTTGACAATATTAAAGGATATTTGATACCAAATGGGAGATCATTTTCATCTAACTCAGCTTCATTTAAAATCATAAACTAGTTATATGATATATTGCTTTTTTTCTTGTGAAAACACAGTTTTAGTAATACAATGCAGTATCAAAAAAGAAAAAGTGTAATCTTGCGTACTCATTGTTTTTACATAAAAAGGGGGGTTCTATGCAGATTTTAGCTTGTTCAGGATGTTGCATGAAGCATATTTTACATTAACTTCCACCGAACAGAATATAAAATCTTAAGAACAATTAAAAAATTACACAAAACATCATTGTTGTCCATCATTTCTGAGGGTCAAAACTTACACGGTTCTGTTCATATTTGTATGGGATCTTGAGGGTCTCCATGGCACGGATCATGGCCTGCATGGAAGTGAAGATGTTTTGGTAAACGAGTCGAATGAAGCCCCTCTTGTCTTCGTCTGAGTAGCCGGCTCCATGGATGATCCTCATCTGTTTGATGAAAGTGCTCTTGCCGCTTTCTCCCGTCCCTGAACAGGAAAACCAACCAAACAAAAACAGACAGAAGCAAAGTTACACTGAGAGCATGACTATACCATTCCACACACGCATCCAAATTATTCATGTTTGACTCAACTAAACGCAGAAATAGGAACTGTCAAAGGAAAGAAGTCTGCATATGGAATAACGTCCCATCCAAAAACATGGTTTTACAGAGAAAAATACAAAGAATTCACCCAGTCTTTAATTTCATCAGGCCTTGGGAC
>SSNR01000274.1:697325-723450 GCA_006937965.1 Callopanchax toddi | reverse complement strand
TNGTCCTATGTCTGGTCCTCCAGCCATGTACTGGGTTTCTCAACCTGTGAAAATTTCAGAAAATCCACCTCAAACCGGCGCTGCATGTACCTCGCAGCTCCAGGAACTGCTGCTGTATACAGGCAAGCAAGAAAGTGCAGAGGATCCCCCCCATCACAGACCTATCACACGAGTAGGGTGTGTTGTGTATATACAGTGGGGCAAAGGAAAACGTATTTGGCAGCCACCGATTCTTCAAGTTGTCCTATGTAAAAAGATGAGGTCTGTAATGTTCATCATAGGAACACTTCAACTGTGAGACAGAATGAAAAAAATCCAGGAAATCACACCGTTTGATTTTTAAGGAACTTATTTGGATAAGGACGGTGCAGAAAATAAGTATTTGGTAAAAAACAAAAGTTCACCTCAGTACTCTGTAATGTAACCTTGGTTGTCTATGACAGAGGTCAAAGGTTACCTGTAGGTTTTCACACACTGTAGCTGGTATTTTGGCCCACTCCTCCATGCAGATCCTCTACAGAGCTCTGATGTTTTGGGGCTGTCTCTGGACAACACGGACTTTCAGCTCCCGCCACAGATTCTCTACTGGACTGAGATCTGGAGACTGGCTAGGCCCCTCCAGAACCTTGAAATGCTTTTTACGTATAGCAACTCCTCTGTTGCCCAAGTGGTGTGTTTGGTGTCATTGTCATGCTGGAAAACTCAGCTATGCTTCATCCTCAATGCTCTTAATGATGGAAGGAGGTTTTTGCCTAAAATCTCATGATACATGGTCCAATTCATCCTTTTCTTAATACGGATCAGTTGTTCTGTCCCCTTTGCAGAAAAGCAGCCCTAAAGCATGATGTTTCCACCCCCATGCCTCACAGTGGGTATGGTGCTTTTGGGATGTGGCTCAGCATTCTTCCCCAAACATGGCGAGTGGCGTTTCTACCAAAGAGTTCCATTTTGGTTTCATCTGATCACAACATTCTCTCAATCCTCTGGATCATCCAGATGGTCTCTGGCTAACTTTAGTTGGACCTGGACCTGTGCTGGGGGACCTTTAGAGCGCTGCAGGATTTTAATCCATGACAATGTAGTGTGTTACTGTGGTCCCAGCTCTCTTCAGGTCATTGACCAGTTCCCCCGTGTAGTTCTGGGCCGTTTCCTCACCATTCTCAAGATCAGTTGTACCCCATGAGGTGAGATCTTGCATGGAGCCCCAGGTGGAGGGAGATGATCAGTCATCTTGTATTTATTCCACTTTCTAATAATTGCTCTTGTTTGATCTCTTCTCACCAAGCTGCGTGTCTATTGTAGATCAGCTCTTGTGCAGGTGAACAATCTTGTCCTTGGTGTCCTTAGACAGTGGTGGAGGTTTTAGGCTGACTGAGGCTGTGGACAGGTGTCTTTTATACAGATAACGAGTTCAAACAGGTGCCATTAATACAGGTAACGAGTGAAGGATAGAAGAGCTTCAGGTCTGTGAGGTACAGAATTCTTGCTTTATAGGAGCCAAAAACATATTTTCTGCACCATTATCTAAATAAACTCTCTAAAAATCACACAATGGATTTCATTTGTTACATTCCGTCTATCAAAGCGGAAGTGTACCTATGATGAACATTACAGACCTCTCTCAGTGGGACTACTGTATAATATATAATGAATCATATAAGATAAAAAATGTTTGCTTTTGAATTTTTACTCCAGATTAATGTATTTGGATTTTACATCCTAGACTGAACTGCACAATGAATGAATCCACTGGGGGTAGGATTTGTTATTTTTTGTTTTTGAATTCGTCTCTGTTGACATCTGTTTTCCTCATGTTCAAAATATAAACAATTTCATTTTCATTATCAAAAACCATCTGCTTTTATTTTGAAAGCATCTCATAAGGAAAGGGATAATGAGGAAGTGATTAATGGCTACATATCCTACTGCTCCTACATATATATACACACCATAGTATATATGTAGGAGCAGAGGGCAGTAGCTTCATGGCACCCAGGAGGCAGTTGGGGGTTCAGTATGATGCCCAGATACTTCGACACATGGCTTGGAGCTGGGATTGAATCCTGGTCTCCCAATCAGTGGACTACCTCTTTCCTCTGAGCCATGATCACCCGTTAAGTGAGGTTTTATTAAAAGAGTGACTGAACATGAGAAAATTCAAGGCTTGTTTTTCAAAAATGTTTTTGTGTATAAAGAGTAGGCATATAGAAGACAGGCTCAGCCTGCAGTTTTTGCTTTGGCTTTTTTTCCTTTTCTTTCATTTTTAATTTAATCACAAATATAAATAAAATGAAATAAAATGTTTGACTGCTTAAATAACAGAAATAATCTTTAGAATCTTAAACTTAATTTAACCTCCTTTAAAAGTAACTTTAAAACATAACAGTCAGTTTTAATTGAACTGAGATGTCAATAAAAACTAAACAAATATAAATAAGAGGTTTGTGTGAAATCAGGCTGAACTCTTTTACTTTATTGGCCTGAAACATTTTAGAGGAACAAAATGAACACACAGATATGAATTAGCTCACCATCAAACTCAGGAAAGTAATCCACCAGGTGTGAATAGGAGATCTTCTCCTCTAACAGGTCCTTCTTGTTGAGGAAGAGGATGACTGAGGAGTTCTGAAACCAGGGGTAGGTGATGATGGTCCTGAATAGAGCCTTACTCTCCTCCATACGGTTCTGAAATAAAAATAAATAGTTTGGTTTTAATGTGCAGTCTGAAGCTGTTTAAAACAGCTGATAAACAGTGTGATGTTCTATAGGTCAACCTGACTTTACTCTTCACTCACCTCGTTGTCAGACTCCACCAGGACCTGGTCATACTCACTCAGGGCCACCAGAAACATAATGGAAGTGACATTCTCAAAGCAGTGAATCCACTTCCTCCTCTCTGACCTCTGACCCCCAACATCCACCATCCTGATGGTAAGATTTCAATATGTTACAGCAGAAGCCTGACTAAAGTGTTAAATGATCTTTTTAAAGAGTAAAAAATAGTGATCAGTTTGACTTCTTTTTGCCGTTTGGACAAAAGTTTTGAATCCATCAAGATGCAGTTAGGACTCTGCCTTTTTAACAGTTTACTGCACCACAAAGATTTTATGCAGAAATATTCATGTTGTGTCCATTAATTGCTCCAAATTCTTGAGACGTGAGCTGCAAAATTCCTGCAACAGTTTAATTCATATCTTAAAAGGTGTGGTTTACTGGAAAACCTTTTTTTTTTTTTGTCCATGTTTTTTCTGATTATTATTGGTCACTATGAGCTTTTCATGCAGGCTGAACATGAAAACAGTCTTCTACATGGATCTCCAGCGATTTCCTCAAATAAATGTTCAAGTTGAAACGCTAGGATTTGAAAAACCACGCCCACCCCACAGGCAGGCCCAGATCATACAAAGGCTAGATATGGCTTGAGCCTAGGGGCCTCGTGTGGTCTGGGAGCCCCATTGGCCAGTAAAATATATATGACTTTATTTAAATTTATATGCAAAAATAATCTTAAAGTGAATTGACCCACAAAATCTTAAGCGATGCAGATTTTTCACGATCTTGACTTACGTTATGTGACACTTAATGTTCATGTATAGAAACAGAAGAGAACCATAACAACTGAGCTGTAGTGTAGTGGTTTAAGACATCGCCTCTGATGGGGGAGAACTGGGTTTGAGTCCCAGGTTGGGCATGTGTTGGTTTTTAAATGTTCCTATAGGAATGGGTTTTGTGCCGAGGAGGAGAAAGCCTTTAGGAGCAGCATTAGGGTAAAGTTTGTAACATATTTTTGCTGTAATATTAGCAGTTATTCTGAGGTCTTTGTGGTTAGCCACACATGCTAATGTTAACCTAGTAACTCCCACGTCCTACGGTCTGCTTTCGCCCCGGTTCAGGTGTCACAGCAGAACGTTCTGCTCTTTTAGGGAGAAAATCTAAGTTCACATGTAGATATTATATTACCATTCTGAAACATTCATTGACAAACGCTGAGGAAGCGCTTTCTCTAATATTTCTCCTTCGTCCTCGGATTCAGGATCAAATACCTAGGGCCAATCAGAAGCGAGGGTTGTACATATCATTAATAATAATGAGGAAACCTGCTGTTTCAAGCAGACCTCTGAATCAGCAAACTTCTGCATCAGAGAATAGAAGCATCATAGCTTTTTTCTTTATAAAAATGACTCATAAGGCATTGATTTACACTAGAGAACACTGCAAAAGTATTAAAAAGAGTAAACCACACCTTTAAGCATTTGTGTAAAAAAAAAAGATCCAATTCTGTTTAGTTAGAAAAAACCCTGATGGACTCAACGCCTTTATACCAATTTATCAAATTCACTTTGGATACAGCTTGATTCTTCTGATGTGTGTTTAAATGTCTCACTTCAAACATGCAACTTTCTGTTTTTTTGTCATGAACACTTGGCTTTACTTTTCCTGATTTAAAAGAAACGGGGCTCTCGACTAACTTTTTGCACTGGTTGCACTGGTGCACCTACATTTTCTTTTATAGGTGCACCCGCACAAAAGTTAGGTGCACCCAAATTTTCAAGCACATTGCAGTTTTATAGGTTCACTTAGGGTTAGGTTAAAAAAAAATCTCTGTCCATATAAGTAATATTGACTCCTAAATGATTAACTAACAGTTTAGTATACATAAAGTTCTTTATTTAAAGCTGAATCGTACCAGATGGGTAACCTACTGAAAAAGTGTTTAAAGTGCTTCAACCAGCTGAAACTTAAAATCATTTTAGGTTCAGTTCAAATGTTTTAAATTCATGTTTCTCAGGAACGTCTCAACCTGAACGTTTCATGGCTAAATGTCTGATGGATGATCCTCCATTATAGACACTTGAACCTCAGATGGACTCCTGTCCCTCAGACGGACTCCTGTCCCTCAGACGGACTCCTGTCCCTCAGATGGACCTCCTGTAGTTTGGTCTCTAGATCTTTGGCCTTGGCTAGTTGTTCAATATTGTAGGAAAATATTACAATGTACAAAGCAAATAAAATACCTGACCAATAAACATTTAGAAAATGTTTAGAGTAAATACCGGTAGTTCTAATTTAAAAGGAACTGAAGTCTTTAAAAAACCCAATTAAGAGCCAAAGAGAAGGAATTGAGTATTTCTGTAAACGGTGTAAAATTATGAAAAGATTCAAGATCATTAAGCATATTTTTTAAATGTTTTAAATCAAAGGTATGAGGTAACTATGAAACTGTAAATGAAGATGGCGTCTGAGACTGCGTTTGAAAGTTAAAACAGGAATGTGGTGGAAATTGATTTAATGTTCTTTTGTAAAAACGAGGCAGAAAATAAGATATTTTTTCTCTCAGCTCCTTTTCATTCATATTTATTTTGTGTGTACATTCTGTTTTCTTTTGTTTTGAATTAAATAATAAAAAGTTAAAGTTGATCATCTCAGCTCCTCTGATCATCAGTTTTCTGTCTGATGCTGAAAGGCAGCAGGAAGAGGAGACAGTGCGTTAATCACAGCATGTTATATCGTTATAGATTTATAGCTTTATAGAGTTGGGGGGGTCGGACCGAGAGCTGCACATTTGACCCGTGTGCTACCGTGTCTCCTCCTGAGCTGTACTTCTTTCATAAATTAACATCGTCAGTGCGATATCGTCCTCGTTATTACACTCCAACGATCTGACTACAGCTGACTGATGTTTTAGTTTCACATCTGGAGCGTTTCGCTGCTCTCAGGCTGTAGAAATAGTTTAGCGGCGTCTTTCTCCTCCCGCCCCGCTGAATCACTTGGCGACGGCATCGATGTGTCCCATTCAGATTTATATTTTCGTACCTCTGGTTTAATGCGTTTCTGTGGTTGAACCACGGGGAGACGTTCAGCGTTGTGGATTTGTTTTTTTTCCTGAACCGGTTCCTGGGCTGTGTGAGTCCCAAGCTTCTGGAGCAGATCTCTGGCTGCTCTCTGACAAAGCTGAGCTTCCTCTCGTTTGACGACTCGTTCATAGATTTTGATGTTTCCAGTTAGGATTTGTATTTCAGAGTATCTCTGGTCTAATGCGCGTCTGTTGTTGAAGCGCAGAAAGACTTTTTTCTTCTAACAGCTGGTCACACTGGTGCAACCTATGATATTTTTTAGTCACACCTATTAGAAATTAGGTTGCATTTGCGACCAAGTTGGTCACAGTCTAGAGCCCTGAGAAACAACTCACTTTCACCTTCGATTCAATCCTTAGGAGGAAAACACTAAACTGTCTAAACTAAACTGGGACATGAATGAAGTGTGTATTCTTGACAAATCCTGTCCTATTCATGATAATCTGTGTGTAACATAAAGGATCTAAACATTTGATCCAATGTGAGATCAGTGTGTAGGTCTGTGTGGGAGTTAGTTAAAAACAGGAAGGTCAAAGTGCACAGATTTGTCTGCTTTCCCTGGAGAGCGTGAAAACACAACTGTCAAGTCCTGAAGCACACTGGGAGACAAACGAGGAAACGGGAGAGACGTGAAATGAAAGACAGAACAGGAGCTGAAAAGTGGGACACAACATCTGGAGGACGGACAGAGGACAAACAGACTGGTGAAAGATACAGGAAGTCCAATATTAATGTAGAAAGTCTGATTTGGGAGCAGGCAGAAAGTGGTCAATCACTGATGAACAAGCTGGCGAACTGTTAGAGCATGTGAGGGTTTCTAACAGTCTCTCCATGACAATGTCACTCCTCATCATCAAGGACATCAGGTTCCAGAATCATCCACCCTCCATTTGTGACCAAAAGACTCCAAGATCTCTCAAGTCACAAAACCTTCCCAGCAAATCAAGTAATTACTAGAATCAGAGAAACTAAACGCCTTCATTTGTGAATTCCCGTTCTCGTTCACAACAAAAGGCCATCTGAATAGTTCCGTCTTAGAACGCTGAACAAAATCTGATCCATTTCACAATGCAAGGGCGCCTCCTGGTGGTGGCCCAGTCCACTGAGGTCCACAGAGACCCAGGGCCAATATAGGCCCTGCAGGACCTGCTGCCCAAAATAACATTCCTCCACAGCGGAGCGGACGACCTCGTTTCTTGTGACAGCCGGGGAGGAACGGAGGAGAAAAAGAGGAGGTGACCCACTTAGAGACCGGGCACCAGAATGTAGGACTTAATGTTCATTTATGGCTGGGTTCTGATTGTTCTATGAGGCAGCAGGTAAGTGTTTAACTGAAAAAGCAATTACTTCTTTTGATTGCAAGAAAACATTCAGAAATGTAGACAAACAAACAGGTTTCATTAATGGAGAGGGACAAAAAGATGATTTATAAAGAGCTCAGTTGGGGAAATCATGAGTTGATTATGTTTCAAAAAAATAATGAAGGGACGCAGCCAGAACAGGCATCGTTCTACCTGAAAATGATGCTCTGCAAGTCGAAGGGGTACTCTATGATTCCTGTGGTGGGGATGCGCACTCTGAGTAC
Organism: Callopanchax toddi; assembly: GCA_006937965.1. Taxonomy (NCBI): domain Eukaryota; kingdom Metazoa; phylum Chordata; class Actinopteri; order Cyprinodontiformes; family Nothobranchiidae; genus Callopanchax; species Callopanchax toddi. Next base: position 716,010 of record SSNR01000274.1, on the reverse strand, counting down.
ATCCTGCTGAGTGGGAAGATAGTTGAGATCGACAATACGATCCAGATCCGAAAGATAACTACAAGAAGGCGGTCAGGAAATAGGGAGAAATAAAAAAAGAGAGAGAGGGGAAAAAAGACAGGAAAACAGTTATATAAAGCGTGACAGGAAATTATGGCAACCCGTTGCAATTCCAGGAAAGCCTTGATCAATCCTGCAGAAGGAGATTCACAGAAGAGCTACAGAAACAAAAAGGTGTTAGTTGGAGCCACTGCTCCACCAGCGCTGTCTGCAGGAACCCACAAAATGCTGTGATTTGCTATAAACTGCTGCTTTGTTTTGAAGTGGAAACTAATGAAACAGAGGTCGAGTCATGGATGGATTGTAGTGCAGACAGTGAGGTGGCATCAGTGACAGCAGCAGCAGAAACAGCAGTGTTTCCATCAGATAAAGAAGGATCAGACAAGTCTGACATCAAGGATCAAAGGAAACCTAATCCCTACTTTTATTTTGAAATGGAAGAATTTAAACTCTCTAATTCAAACATTGTATAATGAATTCCTGAAGCATCCTTGAGATGGCTGCCTAATCCTTCTTTATCTGGTATTCTGTGGCTGCTCCCCACACGCTTCGGTGCAGCATGTCTGGCCTCAGGCCAACACAGTCCTAAACACAAACCACTGATATCTAATTAGATTAACTGCATCATTTTCATTTATCTGCTTAGGACAACTCAGTCCATTCAGAATTATCATTTGGAGCAGTTTGAGAATTTGTATCACAATGGTATTAAAAAAAAACAGATCCTAGAGGTTTCCCTCGTTCTCTGAGGCAGCTTGTTTCTGTATCATCAGTGGTTTATGTCATCTACCCGTGGTGATGCTGCAGTCCTGGTGCTGTGAGCGGTACCTGAAGATGACGTTCTCCAGGTCAAACGGGTACTCTATTATACCAGTGGTGGGAACGCGGACCCTCAGCACATCCTGCTGGGTGGGAACGTATCCCTCCGCAGTCACACGGTTTATATCGCTAAGGTAACTGGAGATAAACATGAACAATGTGGACAAGGCTGGAATGGACACAGGTTTAATACTTTCTCTCACACAGTCACACGTACATACACAAAATTGGATGCACACACACGCGCATGCATGCCAGCAGATCTGAAGCACAATTCATCTGCAATATAGCCGGACCAAAACCAGGGGGCGCTGTGAAGTGTCTCAATAGTCCCTTAAAGCCTGGGGTCACATACAAGTGTGTTTTTTTTCCTGATTAATGATCTAGTTAAAACTTTAAATATTACTCTACCTGATATGAAAGGAGTTTTAATTGTGCTAATGAACAGAACCTGGTTTGACTGGCAGGAACAAACTTAGAGCTGCCTTTAATATTTACTTTCACATCATTCATTTCATCAACTACTTTATCAGTTATTCTAAATGGTTACATTTCTATTTCAGTTCATTTTACATTTTAGGATTTTTTTGTACAACACAAACTAAAATGTCTTCTTAAATAAAAAACATAATATAAACTACCAATTAAAGCATAACAAAAATAAATTAAATAAAGCTGCTATTATTTATTTACTGAAAATACAAATGCTGTGAATGTCAAATATGTCCAGATGTCTCTGATCTAGTTCACAATGATGAATTGGAAATAATATTTAGGCTAATTTCTACCATGAGTTTGTTAAAAATTTGTTTGATTTTAATTTTCATTTAGCTACAAACATCTAGACAGTTAAATGTGTTTAAAAAAGGGAAAGTAATGCTGATTCAATGGGACCCATAAAGCCTTAACTAACACAAGCAGGCTCAGTGTATTTACTGGAAAGTAGCAGACAAGCTAATGGAATAAACTCAATGAGAATTTAGTAGCTTTAGACGTATGCGTCGTCATCAACTATAACGACGTTTTGCAGCAGCTCTAATCACATCTTCCAATATTTGACTCCACAGCAGCTGATCGGGTTACTGTCTGAAAGGCTACGCATTCATTTTAAAATGTAAACCACTTTTATGACACAACTATAACTAAAAAATATTTAAATGTCAAATTCTGACTATACAAGTCTCTTTACGTTGTTTTTTCTTTCTTTTATTGTGAAATTTGACAGCCTTTACCATGAGTGAGTAAGTGGCTCCTGTGCTACCCCCGCCTAGCACAGATTAGAAAAACCAACACAGCGATTGCACACAGAACATGCACACACAAGTCAACAACAACCACAGATCTACACACACACCTTCATTACTGTGAGTGCTTCTTCCATTCTCTCAGGTCAAGACTCACATGAAACACAGACAGAAACACTACACAAGCATGTGGAATAAATTTTTATAAAAATATATTTCGGTGAAATGACTATTTTTCACTTGCATGCACTATAGAACATACCCTTAAAATCCTGGCTGTATCAAGGTTTGGAAACTTTTTTTTCTGCATCATTAGATGTCTGGAGCTTCTCTTTTTGTTTATTTGTTCATTTGATGATTTTTGTTGCACATTTTTGCATTCTCCACAAGCCAACGTGCTTTAGGAATTAACTTCAGACAACACAATGAACAAAACTTACTTAAGTTTCCAAACCAGCACAGTCACCAAACACACATAAGCACACACAGATTGTGTCATAGACCATAAATACATTCCTAAATCCTAGACAGACATCATACCTTTGTCCTTGCAAAGACAAACAGCAGAAAAATGGACAGACGTACTATTTAGTGGAGTCGGAGAGCTGGTACTCTCTGCGACGGTCGTAGGACTCCTGGATGCCCGGGTCGGCCCACAGGCTTTTAATAGCTGAGACGTAGTGCTGATCAAACCCATTGACCTTCTCAATGTCCACCTCCTTCACAAGCATGGCATTGGCCTGGAAGCACACGTAGGAGAGAACGAGATAGAGCTGTCTCTATAGGCAACCCAAGAATATTACTAAGCCACACCGCTTTATGGGGACAGAGTTCTGATAAGAACTGGAGTCAGGCGTGTGGACTACTTTTTTTATTTTTTTTTATTTTGACTTTTCAAGCTAATTTAATAAAGTTTCTGAGACTAAGTCTTGAGATAATCTACATCAAAAGCTTGCATCAAAGCTAGAATTCTACATATTCATGTTCCAAAGTCCAGAAGTTATTACCGATAAGCTCAGATAGTTAAGAAAAGAACAGCACAGCATATACAAAATACTCTATTTAGGTTACTTATTTTGACAATATTAAAGGATATTTGATACCAAATGGGAGATCATTTTCATCTAACTCAGCTTCATTTAAAATCATAAACTAGTTATATGATATATTGCTTTTTTTCTTGTGAAAACACAGTTTTAGTAATACAATGCAGTATCAAAAAAGAAAAAGTGTAATCTTGCGTACTCATTGTTTTTACATAAAAAGGGGGGTTCTATGCAGATTTTAGCTTGTTCAGGATGTTGCATGAAGCATATTTTACATTAACTTCCACCGAACAGAATATAAAATCTTAAGAACAATTAAAAAATTACACAAAACATCATTGTTGTCCATCATTTCTGAGGGTCAAAACTTACACGGTTCTGTTCATATTTGTATGGGATCTTGAGGGTCTCCATGGCACGGATCATGGCCTGCATGGAAGTGAAGATGTTTTGGTAAACGAGTCGAATGAAGCCCCTCTTGTCTTCGTCTGAGTAGCCGGCTCCATGGATGATCCTCATCTGTTTGATGAAAGTGCTCTTGCCGCTTTCTCCCGTCCCTGAACAGGAAAACCAACCAAACAAAAACAGACAGAAGCAAAGTTACACTGAGAGCATGACTATACCATTCCACACACGCATCCAAATTATTCATGTTTGACTCAACTAAACGCAGAAATAGGAACTGTCAAAGGAAAGAAGTCTGCATATGGAATAACGTCCCATCCAAAAACATGGTTTTACAGAGAAAAATACAAAGAATTCACCCAGTCTTTAATTTCATCAGGCCTTGGGACGTAAACAGATGTCTTTGTCAATGCTTAGGCTGCATTAAAAAGGTTGGATTAATTCAGTTTGAACCTTTTAAAACTTTTTCTATGCTGAACAATGAGTGGTGTGTCAAAACTATGTGAAGACTAATTATTGGTGGGCTAAGGTTTTCAAAAGCTGAAAGAATTTAAAACATTTTTTAAATTTAAAACGTTTTCTGAAGAGTTCTGGTCAATTGTTTGTTTCGTCTGTGAACAAGATTACACAAAAAACTACCAACCAGACCCGATACATCAGAACCAAAGGGAGCATTAGTAACATGTAAAAACGACTGCTTGAATCCTAAAACACACTGAATATCAATGTTTACTACACTTCATATGTAGACATTTAACATTTTGATCATTTCTTTGCATTTTGCCTCATTTGTGTATTTAAATGAAACACTTAGAGGTCATTTAACTGACATTTTGATGTGTCCAATTTCTTTCTAATACAAATACTTGGAGTTTTACAATCCATTTCTTTAAAATATGTCTGTTTTCCATCTTGTTGAGAGTCAGGACTCTCCACCTCAGCTCATCAAAGTTAACTATCTGAGTGAATTATCAACCGTATATCATCCCGTTTTCAAATTCTGGTTATTTTCTACAAATTATCAATGATTTTTAATAGATTATACACAACTGAAATACTATCAGAAAGTAATCACCACACGTACATGATTAACATGTGGAGGCAACCAGTTTAAGATGGCTGCCACAGCCAACTGACTTTAGAAACTACAAACATTAATATAAATGAGTCACAGACTGAGCTTAAACTGCATAGCCTTAGTAGCTCAGGGTGGCTCAGAACACATACTCAGACCTCACCACACTTTGAGATCTTTGTTGAAAACTTTGGCTTCAACTTTTAGTCAACCTAAATAGTCTCTTAGTAAAATGAAATGAACATATTTTAATGAAACTTCTAGAAGGTCTTTATATGACATACATCTATAACGGATTAACGGACTCGGGTTTCATGCAAGATGACCACTACAGCCAATCCAACTTGGCAAAAACAGACAGGCTACACTTGGTCATTTTACATACAGCATTAGGATAAAATCTGACAGGGTAGACATGCCAACAGATCAAAGGACATTTTATGGTCATAACTCTATTTCTCAACAAACTAAGGTGACTCTTCGCAGGAAAAGCAGTGGGTTGATATGTTTCAATGAATGTTTATTTTTTTGATTTACTCATGACAAGCAAGCAAGTCAAAATTTGGGCAGAAATTAAAAAGAATTGTCTCTCAATTAAAAAAAAACACTTTCCATCACTGTAGCTGTGATATTAACATTCTCTTCACAACATTGACTTAGCATGTAGATATACTGTTAATTAAATAAAACTCAAATCCCCCCTAAGATGGCGTTTGCACCAAAAGTAAAACCAAATACTGATCCCACAAGGACCCTGAAAAACCTTAAAGGTGATGTGGAGCATTTCAGCAAGAGAGCATTTTTTTTAATCCAACGTACCACAGCCTCTCCTAAAACATCCATTATCCTCCCTCCAGCTTTCTATAGCCCCACCTTGATACGCGTGCGTGCACACAGAGCGTCACTCCGGTCTAAAGCCGGGCATAAACTGTGCGTCGTGGCTCTCAGCTCTTGCTCAAACTGTACAACTGCATCACAGATTTCAATCATTCACAGCTCACAAATCATGTTCTCACTCTGTAGAGGCTCTGATGAGACCTGACTGTCACACTGTGCTGATGAAACACGTCTCTCTTGAACACAACAGGGAGCTGAAGCAGAACCCAAAAAGGAGGAGACTTGCTGCAGAATGAAATTCTTGACCAAAATAAATGCGTATCCTTGGCAAGCCTTGCCAATCTGTGCGGAGAAAAGTATAAAAATAAATCCCTCAGTAGCCGAGGAATGGATAACTTTTTAGTAAAAATTAGCTCCAACTTCCCCATGATGGCTGAGACTGTAAAGAGGAAGACACGGAGCGTCCTGGGGGCGTGGTGGCATGCACGTTGACTGACAGCCAACAATGTGGAAATTTCAATTCTATTGGCTGAAAAAGTTCGCCGGTCAGAGATAATTCAAACGGGTCTATACTGTAGGAGGAAGGAGGGTCTTCAGAAGAATAACAAAATGTTTTACTGACTCCAGGAAGAGTAGCTGTACAGATTGCTGCTAATGGGGATCGAAATAAATGAAATTTTGTGGAACTCTACCCATATATCATAGAACTGAACTCTCATCTGAAACACTTATAAAACTTTGATACATAGAAAAATGCTCCACATGTCAGTTTTAATGACTCAAAGTTATATAATCGAGAACTTTTTGAAGTAATTTTCAACTTTTGATGTGCATTTATTCACTTTTCTCAATGAGCAGTGCAATTCAGCATGACCTACAACTTCTTTAATAACATTTGATGTTAACCAAGTCAGTATCAAACATTATGAAACCCCACTGAAATTCCAAGTTGATTGACTAAATTAGTTATGACGACAAAGACGTCAAAGCTTCTTTGTCCAAAGCCAGGAAGTGGTCCTACAGTTAGGAACGTGGACAAATCAAAAATGCTTCTAGGAAGTAGATGAAAGGTAATTTGGAGGAAAATGTGTGTTAATTGAATTTGGTTGGTTACAGAAACATGTGGACATAAAATCAATGAAACATCTAAAATAATGCTTACTTTCAAGATTATTACATATAGCAAGTAGTTTAGGAAAACATGCTAGAAGACGCTGATTTTAGGGATGCTTTTGTATCTAAACAAGCTTAGTGTTTAGTAAAAGTGATTTTGAACTCTTCAAGATTCACACTGATTTAACGGCTCTACATACTGCCTAAAAACATCACCCTGAGGTCATAGAAGGGAAAAAAAGCTGATGGCATGTTGGTCGTTAACCATAACAAAAGAGATCCAGCACATCCATAATATCTGCTAAACTGAAAGGGAAAGACGAGGATGGAAAAAAAGGAAGAAAAAACATTCATCTCACCACCACCTACATTCAAGGTTTTTGAAGAGCAGCCATATTTCTGTTACCATAGCAACCCTCCTCTGTCTCCCTCGCTTTTTCGTTCCTCTGTGTGTGTGTGAATTTTTTTTCCCTCTTCTTTTTTTAAACCCCTCCCATCCGCCCCTTCTCTCTCCTCTATTTCGTCGCAGACAGTAAATATAACCGAGAGCCCCTCAGGCTCGCTCTGTGCTCTTCACCTTTTGGTGTACCACAGAGGAGAAGGGCCGTAGCTCCTCTGAGGTTCTGAGGGGAGAAAAACGGTGCCGAGGTCAGAAGCAGGTTGGCAGATTTACCTGCTTCCCTGTTCACCCAAAAAGGAATACTTTTATTTCCAATACAAAGTTGGGGGATAACACTAAATGACCCTCCTAAGCCTTTCTGTCCATCTAAATTGCCTGAATGCATCAGTGAAGGCAGCACACTGGTGCCTCGACAAAAAAAGATTGTCTTGCAAACAAAAAAATAAGCTAAATGCAGAGAGTGCTCTCTGGCAGCAGCTGCAGCCTGCTCTAACAGAGGAGCAAGAAGATCACTCCTCAACTTAATGTCTGATTTATTTCTCGTGACCCCGTCACAAGATCTCCCTCCACTGCACTCGTAACCACCGTGTCCCCCTTTGACCAAGCAACACACTACTTGCCTCTGTCTTCCCGTTTCCCCTCCCCACATTGCACTAACTACAACCATTTCCATGTCCTCACCAATGCTCTCCAACAAATCTACCCCCCACGTTCCCTCCTCCTCCTCTGCTCCATTTCAACTCAACCCCTCCTAACCTCCCCAAGGCAAGAAATATGCCTCTCCATTCTCATCCCTCTCCGTCAAGATTTTTTGGATATTCATAACTAGAATCCATCCATTCTTTTTTGGTAATGACCTAGAAAAAGGAGGTCACCTTTTAATAGCTCACACACTACTTTGGCTTGATAATGCTTTCTGTTCTAAGCAGCCAGGAGTGTGAGAGAGAGAGAGAGAGAGAGAGAGAGAGAGAGAAAGAAAGAGCTGAGATTATGTCCCAATACAACAGTGCAAGGTACACTACGCAGCCCACACACTGGTCTTTTGTGGAGCTGATGTGTTTCTTGGAACGATAGAAGTGGAGAGAGAACTTGATGAGGTTTCAATTAAAACTAGTGTTGAAAAGCTACATTAGAATGAATTGCTGAAATAAATAGATTGGATATCCATCATGCAAAGGCACTAAACATTTCACCTGTATCCTCCACTCTGAAGGTAGATTTCATAAGCCTTTACATAATCCAACTGATAATCTGTGACACAATACCTGGTAGAGTAACAGTACAGTAGTTTCAGTTTAGCCTAAGTTGCAAGAGACAGGATAAGGGCAGTCTGCCAGTGTCCTTGTACGTGCACAGACCAATTTGTCTGCACTGTCAGCTCATTTACTACAATTTTTTCCACCCTGCTTCAAATGCAGGCATGGGTGGCCACAAAGCTCAGCCAGCATTCCCAGCTAAACTCTGCTTCCTTCTACAGTAATCAACAGTTTATCAATGCACAACAGATTATCAGCATTGTGAGAAACCTGCATGCAAATCCACGCATAAATGAAGCAGTCCACTGGCAACATGTTGCTTATTTGGTCTAGGGTGCACAATATATAGATAATTCATTGTCATCGCGATACTAAGCACCGTTATTGCATATAGCTGTTTTTCCTAATATCGTGCAGCCCTACCCCCCTCACAGATTTCTTCTGGTTTTGCTTTATTCTGCATAAACCAGGTGTGCTCGAGCTTGAATGTAAATGTCCTGCAATTTTATAGAGCTTTTCTAAGTCATGAACTAGAAAGCTCTTTACATTACGGTCCTTCACACTCTGATGGCAATAAGCTACATTGTAGCCACAGAGGCAAAGGGACCATATACAGACACCAACAACCCTTCAACCACCACCAGCAGAAAAGGTAGGAAAAGTGTCTTGCACAAGGGCACAACAAGGACACCCAGCCAGAGTGAGGTTCGAACCGACAACCCTCCAGTTGCAAAACACTCCACCTACTGCTAATCTGCTGCATGATTTTCCACCTAGTTTCATTAATCCACACTCCACAGAATATTTTCTCAAAATCTTGGGGATCATTGAGATGTCTTTTGGTGAATGTGAGATGGGCCTCTGTGTTCTCTTTGGTCAGCAGAGGTTTTGGCCTTGGTATTCTCCCATGATGCCATTCTCGCCTCATCGCTTCCTTGTTGATGAATCATGACCTCAGACCTTAACTGAATGAGGCCTGCAGTGCTTTAGATGCTGTTCTGGGTTCTTTTGGGTTTGAACTTCTTTAAAACAGGGCACAGCGTGTTGCTTTTTGAGATCTTTTGGTCTGCTTCATGTTGTCAGACAGGTTCTAATGAAGTGATTTCTTAATTCTACAGGTCTGGATGTGACTATTGAAACTGTATTCAGCTTTACAAATAATGTGGTAAATTACAGGTAACTCATGATTTAACAAAGGGGGTGAATACTTTTTCCACATAGATCCAAACTGGTGTGGACAGATTTTCTCTCCATTACCTACAATCTACCGGTATTTGAAAACTGATGCTTGCCTTTACTCAGGTTATCTTTGTCCAATACTAAAATTTGTTTCCTGGTCTGAAACATTTAAATGTGACACTTTCACACAGCATTGTATCTTTCAGCCAGCATTTGACAATTCAGACTCATCAGGGGGAATAAAAAAATTTTGCATTAACTCAACAGAGGTCAAACTATAAACAAGTCTCAAAACTGTGCTCAAGCACATGTTTGCATGTCTAAAGGTGCCTTGGAAAAATACTGTATGAGTGAGAGAGAACCAGGACTAACCAAAGTGTAGAGTGGGTCTTAATCTTTTTACTAAAATCATCTTGGAAACTGGCCCTATTGAGACATAAAAAAACAACAACGCCAAGATAGCCCAAAGCAACACCAGACGCCACCTGCCTAACCAAGTGCAGACAGATTCTGCAGTTAACCTCAAGGCATGGATATTACCTCCACTGTGATAACCTAGTTCTTACCCTCTTCCTGCCATGACCAAGGCCATGCCGGCTGTACATGGCTTTAAAAACACATAAAGACACAGTAGAGGAACTATTGCTGCTGTCAGAGCCTATTGTGTTTCTTGCTGTCTGGATCTGCTGCTTTGTGCTGATGTCTTTGCATCCACTGAGCGCTTCGTGTGTGGGTGTCAGAACTGTAAATTGAAGATACATGCTGTAGCTTGCACCAAATACAGTACACACACACACACACACACACACAGAAACTTGCACGTTGTTATTGGATCACCTTAGAACAGCCTTGTCTGTTGAGCGAGTGTGCGTCGAGTGTCGTTCTGCTTAAGTGGGAGTGGGAGCAAAATAAGGGGAAAAACTCACTACAGAAAAGATTAAGATGTAGCAGCAGCAGTGTGTCTGACTGCAGCACATATCCTCAACTCCCTCACCAGAATCAGGCGTATCTTTAAAGGCTTGGATCATTTCTAATGCTGTTGCACTTTTTTAGAATAATAACAGAAATAAAAACAGAAAAATTAAGTAACAGCACAATCACAGAGAAGCGTGGGCTGGACTGTGCACAGCAGCTGGTGAGAGCGTACATGGACAAGCGTGCACCCCCCCCTTCCATCATCACCATGGAGAGGGCTGATGATACAGACAACCAGAAATGCAGGCGACGTCACCATCCTGTCTGGGGACAGAGGTAACAGCAGTATATGGGACAGTCTCCATCCAGCCTCATGTCTCCAGAGAACAAGCAGTGACCCCTTTTAAAAACGTGAGTGTGTTTATCTGACACTGGTAAGCAAACTGGGCGAAAGACACCATGTCTGAAAGAGGCACAAAGTGTGTCTGCAAGCCTTGTTGAAAACGAGAAGAAGCAAAAGACGGAGGGATCACTTTCTAAAATGAGCAATTTGGAGCACATTTTCCTCTGACTTCACTGATAATGTGAGACGTTAGCCCTTTGACTTAAAAAGTAGAAAAAACAACTTATTTTACTCAACTTCATTAGAAACCATTTTGTTATTTAAAAATTTACTTCAGCTTCATCGCCCAAAAAAAACCTTCCCTCAGGCTCTGCTCTTAGCTCATTATGAAATTATTTTTTAAGTGATTAAGGGAATCTTTTTCAATATGTCTAAAGCATTTTGAACACTTTTTTATGCCTTGCAAGGATAAAGCCTGTAAAGACAAAAGGTAGTCATTTTAGACCAATTTCAGTATTTTATTTTACTCTCCCTAAAAACTATTTTTTCCCCACATTAAGACAAACACTGAGGGGTTGATTTTAATGTCGGCTAGTTTAAACCGCCTTCAGTATAATTTTATGATAAAACTCGTGCTTCTTCAGCATACAGATGTTTATAATTTGTACCAAAAAATTTAGCTTGGTACTCTAGCCCGTCTTTGCGTGGGATCAAAGTTATAATTGATGGGGTTCTAGATTCTGTTCTACAAAATTTCACTTGAATAAGTGATCAATTGAGCCACAATTTTCGGGAACATCTCCATGAGTGGAGCAGTCCCATACAAACCATAGAACATCAAGTACTTCCTGCATTAAACGTCCAGAATGCTAATGGACTATAGCATGTGAAAGTCACTAGATGAGAAAGTCCATGAAGATAAATTAGAAGACATTTTTATGTGGAACTGAAAGCAAAAATGAATGAGAATCAGCAGAAAATTACCAACAGAGATACAGATATTATTTGATACTCAATCATAAAGTTGATTCCATGCAAAGACTGGAATAGATTTGAAGGGGAAATTTTCAGGAAATGTTTGGAGAAATCATAAAAATAAAAATATCAAATTCCATTGGGTACTTTTAGCTTCCAGACAAAATTAGACACCTGACGGGTTACATAATCTCGTCTAATCTAGAAGATTATGGTATCTGTGTAATAAAAAAATCTACAAAATAGGAACAATAGTACCTCTTAATATTTTAGTATATAGACAGTTAAGCTTTCCATCGCTTTTACATTAAAAAATGCACAAAAAGAACAAAAACTTTTAAACAAATCCTAAACATTATGATAGAAGTGTGTCTTAATTAGACGCAATGTTAACTTTCCTGACACATTTCATCAAAGTTTGTCTACTTTTTAAAGACAAACAAAAATTAAATGATAACCATTTCATAAATACCAAAATGACTGTTGATTAATTAAACAAGATCAAAACATTTGATGGAGAAAAAAATACAATTAGATTTTATTGTGTGGAAAAGCAGGAAAATAACCATAACTTCAGAACTAATCTCTGAGCAGATGATGTTCACGTTTGGGGGTTTTCCCTAATAAAACAGTTAAATCAGCTTGTGAACATGTTCACAAACCTAAAGCAAAAAAAAAAAAAAAAAAACAACCATCAATGGCTAAGAAAAAAGGGCGATATCTGGACTTATTTTTACTAGAGGTGGGACTCGATAAAAAAAATTAATCAAATTAATTACAGCCTTTGTAATTACTGTAGATAATCGCAACTAACAAGGAAATTTGCCCCCAAAAGCAATTTTTTTTTATTTCAAATAATTTTTGTGGGGGACAGAATCAAATAATAGACCTTAACAGTTCAAAACTGTAGAAAAACAAAAAATATCCCTGGCTAAAATTGGACAGACCTAAAAGTACAGAACTTTATTATTTTATGTATTCATTTTAAGTACATTTTCAGAAGGGTGTCGTTTTTAAATAATGATAATAATAAAAGATTTCCTCCATGTGGAAACTCTTCCTTGCCCCAGTCTGGTTTGCTTCCTTTGTTTTAGAATGGCTGTGTTCAAACTGACCCTCTGTCTGATTCTGGAGACATTTCTGCCTCGTTCCCACTCCGGGGTCCGGGACAGGTCATGTCCTTATTTTGTCTGTCCCCATTGTAAAACCAACCCACTCAACCGAACTTGACAGCGAGGATGGGGCGGGAAAAAATCTGAAGGATAGATCGTCCAATTTCACAGCCGCAGAAGAACCGAACTAACTGCGACCGGGAAGATAGGCTGAATCCTCCGAAGGATGCAGCCTCTGCTGTCATCGGCGTACTAGGAGCACTGACAAGTGTTCACCTTTACGACATATGCAAGCTGAGATTAATTGCATTAATTTTTTTTAACGCGTTATTTTGTTTGTAAGTAATTAATCAAAATTAACGCGTTAATGTCCCACCCCTGATTTTTTACATTTTATATAAATAAAAAAAACAAGAGCTCGGTTTTCTTTTCTCCACATCACAGTCACAGACTACAGACGACAAGAGCGGGCCACTGAATGCACAGAAAGTGAGAACATCCCAGCAGAATATTTCAGCAGTTCCTCTAGTGGTGCAAAGTACAAAACTGACTCTAATAGGCAACAGACCAAGAAGGAGGTTATAAAAAATTAGACCGGGTGCAGAGTGTAACTCATATTAGGAGTTACACTTATTCATCAAGAGACGGCCTGAGGCATTGCTGCACAAACACCTCTGTGTTTTAGAGAATTTCAGTTTCAGTGAATGAGAAATACATTTTTCATTGTTAAGTCTATTTATTATGTTTATTATTGTTGTTGCAAAAATTGTACTTACGTCATCAAAGTATGTCATTTATTCAAAAAATATTTAGAAAAAAATAAATGACAATTTGGTCTAAAGATTTTACCTAAATCAAGATTTGCTGTCAAAGTTAACACTGGTTAGATGCACTGCAATGCAGTTGTGAATGACTCTGCATCAATGCAGTGATGGAGCATAATTGAGTTTGCAGCCTACACACAAAGTATAGGATAGTGAACCGGTGGCTTTCAAGTCTCAGCGGAACAATAAAAGTAGCACGGTTATGTTGTGATGTTACGCTGAGCCGCTGCTACTCACTGGAGAAAACGTAAAGACTTTAAGTACCTATAGTGTTATGCTAACGCTACTGTGACTTTATAAATATCTTGCTTTTGTGAGTTCTGAGCACATCATTTTGTTTTACATTGATCAATTTATTACATATACCTGTTTAGGTGCTTGTTAACACAAATAGATAATCAGCCAATGAACAGACACGGCAGCAACTCAACGCATCGCAAGACGAGTTCAAACAGAGCATCGGAATGAAGGAGAGAGGAGATTTAAGTGACTTTGAGCGTGGCGTGATTAGTGGTATCAGACGATCTGAGTATTTCAGAACCTGCTGATCTACTGGGATTTTCACCCACAACCACCTCTAGGGTTTACAGAGAAGGGTCCAAAAAAGGAGAAAATATCCAGTGAGCAGCAGTTGTGTGGATGAAAATGTCTTGATGTCAGAGGAGAATTGGTAGACTGGTTCTAGATGAAAGAACACCAACAGTGGCTATAATCACTCATTCCAACCAACGTCTGCAGAACAGCATCTCACAACATGTAGAACCTTAAAGGAGATGGACTACAGCAGCAGGACACCACACCAGGTGTCTCTCCTCTCAGCTGAGAACAAGAAACTGAGGCTACAATTCACCAGATCACCAGAACAGGACCAGAAGAGACTGGAAAAAGATGTTTCCTTATTGGATGAGTCAATTTCAGCTGCAGCATTCAGCTGGTTGGGTCAGAACTTGGGTTCAACAACATGAAAGCATTTCTTGAACATGACAATGAGTTCACTAGACTCCAACAACCACCACAGTAACCAGATCTCAACCCAGTCGACGTGATGAACAGGAGACTCACATCATGGATGCCCAGCCAACAAATCTGCAGCAACTGTGTGATGTTGTCATGTCAATATGGAGCAGAACTTCTGGGGAATGTTACAAACACTTTGTTGAATCCATAACATGAAGAATTATGACAGCTCTAAAGGCAAAGGGTGGTTGCAAGCTGTACCAAATAAAGTGTTCAGTGAGTGCAAATATATATGTTTATACAACAGAATTATAGGCCTTTAAATCTTTTTCTCTCCCTTTTTTTAAAAACCATCTCAAAAAAGCATCAGATAGCAGTGCAAACATTTCTCTGTAACCCCTCAACTTCAAATAAATTCCAGCGGAGTCTAACATAACAGTAAGAGGAGAGAAAAAAACCTCAGTGGAAAGAGTTTGGAGAAAAAAACCTCTGATCTAATGTTAGATCTGTTAAGACGGTTAGTTAAAGCCTTCATTTAGTCCAGTATACTTACATGGCTATCTGCAAGGATGTGAAGAAACGACCTGTAAGAAGAAAAATTGGAGGATTCTGCTTGGACACCCCAAATATCTTATCCTAATCCAGTCATTTTACAGTGTGGAAGAGAGAGAGATTTATACATTTTCTACTGACTACATAGACTGTTTAGTACTGCTATAGTATATAGGAGGCAGTGTGCGTTGTGCTCATAACAGACGACAGGGGCTGAGCTGGCAAGTAGAGCTCGAATAAACAAATGACACCCATTTGATGGAGGAATTAAAGCATTTCAAGAAGGTACTACCCCCCCACCCCCCACCCAACTTCAGATGTCAGACCAACATTTACAACAGAATGCCTCCATCAAGGTGTCAGGTGAACATACTGGCATTATCATAACTGACGAGGATGAGAAATAAAACATCTCTAAGTGTGTGGGTTATTACACTATGATTGGGAAAACATTTTGTTCACCAGGGGCCATAAAGATGTTTGAGCCCTGTTCTGACTGACATTGTGTTCTTGGGCAAAACACTTCATCCAGATCACCTGTTGGTGGAGGTCAGAGGGTCTGGTGGTGTCGGTGTCTGGTCACCTCTCTTCTGTGGCTTTAATATAGCTTCCTGCCATCAGCATGTGAATGACTCCAATGTAAAGAGCTTTGAGGTCCACGATTTAGAAAAGTCCTATACACGTTAGGCATTTACATCCCATTTATGTTTTATACAGAGTTCAAAAAATCAATGGAGAAATATTTTTATACTTTAAGACTAAATACTTTCTAGACACTCAAAGCGCTTTGACAGAAGCTCCATTATTCTTTCATGCACACATTTACACTGGTGGTGGTAAACTACGACAGACGTCTGTAGTCACAGCTGCTCTGGGGCAGTCTGACAGAAGCAAGGCTACCATTCTGTGCCATCGGCCCTTCTGACCACCACCAACATTCACACATAGTCACACAGGCAAGGTGGGTGAAGTGTCTTGCCCAAGGACACAATTACAATCTAACCCAGCTGGAGCTGGGAATCGAACTGGCGACCCTCTGGTTACCAGACTGGCCACTCTACCAACTGAGCTAAACGCCGCTAAAAGTGTTTATATTCACACTCACTAAAATGGTTTGTGCTTTTTTTGGTCCCAAATCTCTTGATAGCCAAAATAATTAATGTAGGGTTTTTTTCCCTATCACATGAATATTTATTAATCAACAGGATTTTGTCAATTATTTTAAAGATGTTTTCATTTCAGAAAATTCAAGGCCAGAAGGAGATGGTCTATGGACCATTCCTAGCCCTTGGACCAAATGCTGCCCTGTTCAGAATTTACTCCAGAGGTAGTTTGAACACAACCGAATGTGTGTGTTATCTTTGGAGTGAACTCAGTTCTTGGTGTGTTTTGTCATCTTACTAGTATTTTTTATGTGCTGAAGTCAACCATCTCCAGGCCAAAGTTTCAACTGAGCCCACAAGATGCTCACACACTTCATCTAGGTACACTTCTGTATTTACTGAACTTAAATGGGAACACAAACTAAAAAACAACATGTAAAATCGGCCTCATTCCTTTTAAATCCAACGATACAACTAATCACCATATTAACCATTTTTATTCTGGACTAATCTCTCAAACTTTAAGGAATTTAAAAGAAATGTGCAACTGAGCAACAAAAAAAGACCGAAAGAACATGTACATAAGAAATGTAAACACAGCAGTGTTTGCTTTGTGTTCATTGATAATATCACCCAGAGCTACGCTCTACTGAATTTCTCACCTGCTCTTCAGTTTCTTCACTCCACATGACTTTTGTT
Source organism: Callopanchax toddi (assembly GCA_006937965.1). NCBI lineage: Eukaryota > Metazoa > Chordata > Actinopteri > Cyprinodontiformes > Nothobranchiidae > Callopanchax > Callopanchax toddi. The sequence continues at coordinate 699,096 of SSNR01000274.1, read as the reverse complement.
CCAGTTCAGGTAGTCTACTGTTGCTCTTTAACCTTTGTTGAACTAAACATTTCAGTTTGTCAAATTTCTTTTCCTTCTAAAGCTACATGGTTGTAGTGAGCTGCTACCACTACCACCAGGTGATGGTATTGCACCAAGCTGTTTACAAACTGCCAATGTCTTTTACGACAAGTGGGATCCGTTTTGGACCAATACCTGCCCCCCCATGAACAAAATCTAAACATAACTCACTGATCTTGTGCCTGCCACAGTCATTGCATGGTTTTATTTTTTCCTTTTCAAAAAGATTACAAAAAATGAGCATGCACCTTTATACAGTCAGGTCCATAAATATTGGGACATCTACACAATTCTAACCATTTTGGCTCTATACACCACCACAATGGATTTGAAATGAAACAAACACAATGTGCTATACCTGCAGACTGTCAGCTTTAATTTGAAGGTATTTACATCCAAATCAGGTGAACGGTGTAAGAATTACAACAGTTTGCGTATGTGCCTCCCACTTCTTAAAGTGGGTATGGTCGGGCGGTGGCGTAACTTTACAGTTAACCGGTTATTAACCGTTAAGGGCTTCAATAGCCAGTTTAACAAAATTTGGAAAACATGCATCCCTACCATGAGGTCACCATTTCCAAATAATTACAATTTTTAACTATTTTTCCTGATCTACCATTTTACCATTGCTGGGCACTAGTTCATGTTACCAATAACAGATCTTCCATGTGGAGGTTTTTGCTTTCAGAATCACATAATTATTGTTAATCTGAATTTAAATTTTTTTTTCTCTTACAGCTTTTAAAGGCACAGTGTGTTACTTTTTAATGATTGTAAATCTTTTTTTCTTGAGTCACTATGTGCTAATATGACCCTTTACATGGTTAATGAAAAGTCACTCAGCCCAATCTGCTGCTTGAATCCAGAATACCACGTTTGCAACTTCTGAGTCTCCAGTCCGGTGCCCTGAAGTCTCACAAAGTCACGTATCTTGCAAGGGTTAGGCTAACCCAATGTGGCTAGCTTTTATGTTAGTGCCAAAGTGTCTTTAGCTCATGATTCCTGCATTTTTTTTCCATCTCTCCCTGCTTGAACACAGGAGATTTCTTTGAAAGAGTGATGAACCGCTCCAGTAGAAAGCAGTGAAGGCTGAGGAGACATTTCAACAGTTAGATTTAGGTGTTTCTGAGCAGAGACGATGCTAACAGAAATGATTTAATACGGACACTAGGGGGTGCTGAAAACAAGCAAAACTGCATAGTATGACTAAAATTATTCATCGTTATCGGCCATCAAAATCGTTGCATCTCTAATATTTTAGCTCAAAATGCCAATCCCCGTCTGCTAACAGCCAGTCAGTCAGTTAAGGCTATGCACCTTCACTGGGTGCAGGGTCCGAAATTAAATTTTTGAGTCACCGGCCAAGTTGGCAGGTAGATGATAAAATCTACCGGCCAAACATATTTTTTACCGGCCAAAATTCTAAATGATTTAGATCTACCCAAAACACGTTATTCTATAATATTATATTATGTTAGATCCAAACAGAAAGGAATGACAACTTAATTAAATAGTCATTAATAAAAACTACTTTTTACTCATCTCTGATTTTTTATTTTATTTTTTTAGAAATGTTTTTAATGAACTCTCTTAATGAAATCTAGTCAGACTCCTTGTTTTCTCTCCATAAAATCTGCCTTCCTGCTTCTGACAGTCTTACAGCCTCATTTGGAGTCCCTTCATCGTCTTATTTCCTAGGACCAGTGAGTTG
>SSNR01000274.1:652176-697315 GCA_006937965.1 Callopanchax toddi | reverse complement strand
TAAAACAAAACAAAAAAAGAAAAAAATTTCAATTTTAAATATGTATTAATTTATTTACTAGGAACTAAATAAAGTATCAACTCTGACACAACTACGTGTTGTAGAAATCTTTTAGAAGTGCTGTGAAGCTCGCGGTTCGACATGGGGGAACAGAAAAATTCAGGGGAACAGACTTCTGCACAACACCTGTTGCCCTGTAGCCAGCGTCAACATTATCTCCACCGCCACCTCCAGTTCGCCACTTTTCATTAAATCTTCTGGTTGCCACTGGTCCTGGTGGTTTCTCTTATAGTTCCATTACTTTTCTTTTTGAAGACTGGCTGACTCCAGCTCTAAACCGCCACATATCGTTGATAGCTTTAGCACGAAGCTAACTGCTGCTGCCTTGATGAACAGTGAATAGATAGGTGGAAACGCCGGGTGCGACTGTCACGTTTCACGTACGTCGTGTGCAGGCATGAGAGGAGCGTCACAGAAATCCATCGAAGAGGACTGATAAACAGAACTAGTTTGGTGCAAAAATGTACTCGCCATGTGGCGGATGACGCTCCAAATTTTACTTGCCAAGTGGAGCAATTTGGTCGCATTTGGCGAGTGGCGACTGTTAATTTCGGACCCTGACTGGGTGTCTCAAATAATATATAAATAAGCAACTTTTTACACCAAAATGACACTTGTTCAAGTTTTATTTCTAAATTTAAAGCATCAGATTAATGACTGTATTTGTATCTTTTGTGAAATTCAAGAGATGACATCCCTGGGATTTTTCTACATCTGCCATCATTTTTATAAACAACTGGTCACAGAACAACAAAAACACGTTAGTCAATCTGCAGTCTTTACACTTTAAAAAGCTCTCTAAATAAACATCCCCTAAAACTGAAAAAAGAAACCTCAGTTACAGTTTCAAGCAATTTATTAAGAATTCTAACACTTTCAAGCCCTAAGTATCATGTTTTTAATGCATCGTCAGTCCCGTCCATGTTGATTATTGTATGTGACAGATGTACATCTAAGTAATAAAAAACTCTTTGAAATTGGTCAAATACAAGAACAGATCAAAAGAATGCATATGGCCTGCTGCCTTTCAAGCCAGAATTTTAAACTAAGATAATTTCATGTTTATAGTCAAATCTTGAAAATTAAGTTATGAGCAATCTCACACAAATTTGCAAGACAAACATTTTAGCACTCACAGAATGTGTTGTGAATGACTCTCAGCTACAACTACATAAAGTTTTAACACAAAATCTGCAAAACTGACAGCGTTGTGGCTATTTTTACGTTTGTAAATGTCAACCATCTGCTGCAGCCATCTTAAACAGGGCTGAGTGCAAATGGTAATCAGTTGTAGGGGTATATCTAATATTTACTTTGATAGTTTCATTAAAATCAATTCAGTAGTTCAGTGGTGTCCAATCCTGGTCCTCGAGGGCCGGTATCCAACATGTTTTAGAGGTTTCTTTACTTCAACACATCTGGTTTTAGTCAGTTGGTGATTAAAGGGCTTCTGCAGAGCTTGATGACATGCAGAACAGGTGATTCAACCACTGAACCAGGTGTGTTGGAGAAAGAAAACAACTAAAACATGCTGGATAGTGGCCCTTGAGGACCAAGATTAGACACCACTGCAGTAGTTCATGAGACATTTTTGGAAACACTACAAATAAAGCATTCACAAAGGCAAAAATAGCCAATTCAGCTTCAGGCAATAAAAATGAGTGGCTCAGGATCTTTGCACAATGGGTTGAGCCTTGATAAATGATGAACTGTATATATTTTTTAAATTAATTCATCCTCATTGCCCACTTGTCCCTGTGCAGGGTCGAGGGGAGCCGATGCCCATCCCTGGATGTGAGGTGGGTTACAGCATGACATGATAATTAAACTTTTTTTTCCCCTTATTTGTGTTTTTATCCAAAGGGGAAAAACTAAACTATGCAGAAAACCTAATACATTTATTTTTACATTTCAAAGACTGAGAGCTGCACAGATTTTCATTAATAATCGACCATCAGCTCCACATTCACTGGCATTAACAGCATAATACTCAAACACACACACACACACACACACACACACAACGGCCGAGGAGAAGTACTGGAACAACCTTACTGCCATATATGATCAAAATAAGACTGCTTGGCAAGAGAAGTGGGGTCAGCAATAAACATCAGAGCCTAACCTCTGCTCCTCTTGCTGGTTCAATCAGACAGTTCTTCTAAAAACAGTCTAACCTGGTAACAAGAAGTTCTACCAGCAAGAACTATAAAATCATTGTGAACAACACAAATGACTTGATGAATGATTTCTGAGGCTATGTTTGGACACAGATTGAATAACACTCTTACCTTCCTCACCACTCCAGCAGCTCATTTAACCAAGGCAGCAAAGGCCGCAGCTTCTGGCTCGCAGTGTTTTGACCAAGTACAGGCAAACCACTGGTCTGTGGAGCAGGATTTTGTCACTATGACCTGATATGGCACACACAGCTCAGACTGTGGGCAATGCAGCAGCCCAGGCTGAGCACTCGTTTCTGTGTAAGTGGATAATGTCCACCCTTACTGTATTGTCAGCAATAAACAAAAAAAATATTGAGGGCCTGGTAATAAACAAATCGTTTAATTGTGTTGTCAAGACATGGCTTTTCTGGCAATGCACCCTGGTGGCCAGATAAGCTGTGCCAGGAAATAAAAGTAAAAGGATGGGTGGATCTGAATTAGTGGGGGGAAATATTTTTAGTGCAAGAACTACACAACTTTTACTTTCAGGTACTTTGTTTCTTCTGTGGATGCTTAAACTTGACAGAAGATGACATTTAGGTAATTTTTAAAATATAATATTTCTTTACAAAATATTAAATTTTTATCAACTTATTGATTTTAGCTTTCCACACACTTTAAGAAATCCAATAGAGTGACTTCTACGGCAGTCGGCAGTAGCACATTATGTACAAACTGTGCATACTTAACTAGATTAAGCTGTTGGGTACACACTTGCAAGATCAGCTAAAATGACGACAAACTATCTCCTGTACATGCACTGAATTGCTGACAGCGAAATGTTAGAAAAACTCAATATTTACCCAAGATGGAACTTAATATCAAATGTTCAACTCAAAGTATGATAAAACAGGGCACTGATAGGAGACTGTGGAAGTTTTCAGTCTTTTTCTTTGCTTGCCCACATCTCTTTGGTCAAAATACTTAATCCCAAATCGTTTGAGTGGTCAGAGGAACCATCTTGCATCGCAAGTTGGGCACATCCACAATTACATGGAGCTATAAAAGTGGTGCCACTGCAGTGAAACATACGGAAACAGACATCGTCTTCTTCCTCCAGCGAGGTGTGGAGAAGAAGGTGGCTCACGGAGGGTTGGAAAATGCCAGCGGATAATGGGAGTCGGTGACATCTCAAAGTCTGAGCAGCAGATGTGTTTAACCAAGCCTATTAAGACCTGGACTAATCCTGCCTTACACGTCCTTATCCAGGCGCTCACTAACAGACTTAACTTACACAGAACAATCACTTAAGTCATGGCTAATTGCAGCTCTTTTTTTTTTTTTTTGCTTTCTGTCTTTCACATTGATACTGTGAGAAATATTGGGTTTTTTCATTATCAAAATAAGGGTTCCAATTGGCAAAGCGATGGAATAAAACAAGAGTGTTCACCAAGCAAAGAGAGAAAAGGTGTTTGCGTTAAAACTTTTGCCAAATTGAGTCCATCCGGCTCTTTAGTGATGATCAAGCAAAAGAAATATAACAGCTGCACACATTTTCAAAAACAAGCATCCTTTTCTACACGTTCACCTTGGCAGCCAGGGTACAAAAGTGTCACAGATAAAAAAAAATCTGTGACATTAAACAGAAAACGTCCCATCGATGATATGGCTCTAGTGTGGCCTACTTTGCCGAGTTGAGGTATTCAGCAGGGAAATAAAAGGAGACACACATGTCAAATAACCAGGGCTGCTTTTGGTGGGTGAGAAATGAGAGCAAACGTTTTGAAACGAAGGATGCAACCTAGATAATTTTAATTGTCCTAAAAATGGTCACCTGCTTTCCCCACCTCTCGACCAATAAGCTTCCACCTCAGAAGCCCCGAGCAGCTGATAGGTCACCGCTGTGTGCAAAAATCTGAGACATCAAGTGTCAAAACTCCAGAAAGGATTTCTTGTACATTTTGTGATAAACTGTGGCCGACTGTTCCTTTGTGTGTCCACAGAACTATGAATCAATGCAGTACAGATCAACTTATTCAACAGCAGCTTCCACCTGCCCACACAGCGGCTATAAAAATAGCTAACCTACTCAGCTAGACTCCAGGATGAGGGGGCAAATCCCTCAGCATCCTTGTTTTCTGGAAGGGGAGATTTTGAAAGACAGAACCTATTGAGCAATAAAAGAAATGCAGCAGTTATTGATTGGATACCAAGCAAAAACTCACGAGGCATCTAAAGGCTTTTCTAGTCATTCAAACGTTATGCAACTTGGTGAAAACAACCCAAACGGTCCTGCTTTTTCCATCTTCCAGTGCCCATTAGATGTGGGGAAAGTAGGCGTATTCCCCTAAAATGGTTGGAAGCTGCACAAATAATTTAAAAACTAACAAAGATGGAGCTAAAAGTCAATCTGAAATAATGTGCAGCATCTATAACTTCAGCTACAGCTTTAGCAACGTTAGCAGGCCTCAGAAATGTAGCCCATTTAGTGTTATGTTGTATGCATTAGCAGAAAGAGTTTGACCATGCGTCTGCACTAAAGAGGTAATATAATGGTACAGAGATGATAATCTTTGCAGATATGCAGTCCAACTGTCCTAAGCAGTGGGTCAAAGTACTCAAGCAACACCGTAGTCTGAAACCATTTCCACTCCTTCATTGCAAGAGATTTAATAAATGTAAGAATATGCAAAATAACCCACATTCAACAAATGCCTATGAAGAATTGCTGAAATCTTAATAAAACTCAAAATAAGGCAAAATGCAACACTATGAAGAAACTTCAAAGTAATAAAAAGGTAATAATGATAACAAAATGTAAAATCAATATGTTAAACTGATTCTCTGAACTGTAAATGTATTTACAGCCACCTATTATAGGGAAAATACTTAACCCCCACTTAAAACATTCATATTAATAATTTAATATTTTAAAATTCTAAGACAAAAAGAGATTAATTGGAAAGTGTTAAGGAATGGCTTATTTTGTAAAAATGTGAAGCTTTAAATACCCAAGCATAAACCATCCTATATTCTAATTGACATATTTTAATGCACGGATGCAGGCGTTTGCTGTAACTCTTCTGTGGATTTTTAACCAGTTAATTTAGGTTTAATATTCACTATCATAGTACTGTATTGGATTTATAAAAATGCTTCTGTAATTTCAGACATTAAGTCTAAACGGCTTTCAGCAGGTCATTAAATTTTAACTCTGCTCTCAATCCAGATTTCTGGTGCAGATTTAAGTGATCGAACACATTAGTTGTGCTGCCTGATGTTGTGGTAACATTTGCAAGGAACTGTTAATGCATTAAAAAATGCATTATTTATTTTGGAAGTGAAATATTTCCAAATAAGGAACCTTCCAGGTCTGATAGTAAGTAAATCTAACTGACTCCATATTATAAATTAAGTATATAGATTTTTTTTCTTCAATTTTAGTTGTATATAAAAATGCAAATTAACAGTCTTGAATAAAATTCCTTTGACTTAAAATTGACATAATTTCAATGACATAACAGCTTCTACAAACACAAATCATATATACATGATTTAATTATATATATATATTGCTTTATTTTTTATTTGTATCTGATTTTGTTGTTATGTGAACATTGAAAATATGAAGAATGGGGCCCTTTACATGCCTGTGCCCTGGGGCCCCGTTGTTCAATTATCCGTCCCTGGGGCTTGTAGAAACGCACCTGGACGAGCCAAATAATTAATATAAAAACAAAACGCCAGAAAACACGACACTCGTTTCTTAAAATCATCCCTGACTATTTTTCATTGTTAAATCAAGCTGCCAGCTAGCAATCCATGGTAGCATAATTGCTAGCATTGCAAAGAAGGCCCAAGACGGATAGTTGTCCATATACAGCAGCACAAACACGACAAAAACTAATATGCTTGAATAAAATCATGCAACATACCGAGTAGTAGCAATTTTAATTCTCTCCTAGAGTCTCGCTTGTCCCGGCGGAGTTGTTTGTCAATTTCTGCATTGATTCGTTTCGACTCCTTCGCCTCCTCGCTCAGGCAGCAAGCCATCATGGACTCCAGAGTCATCCTCCCTGGTGTTGGCAGTCCGGTTAAAAACGGGACCGGACAAACACTTCAGCTTCACGGTTTCAGCTTCTCTCTAATCCCCGGGTCCGAGGAGGCGGCGGTCAGTCGGGCCGGACGAACTGATGGATGGACGGGGCTGGGGGAGGGGAGACAAGCCAGGGGCCTCGCTGTCAAGTTGTCCCCCAGCCGATAAGAACTGCGACTTCACCCGGATGTTCACCACAAATCACGGGAGAGGGATCCGGGAGAACGAGTGGCTTCTCCGGGTTGCAACCTGCAGTGTCGCGGCATCCAAAGCCGTGGCAGATGTCTGAGCAGTCTCTTCAAGCTTAGTCCAACATCAGCCAATTTGAGCTCAATTACAGCAAGAAAGGCTGTGCTGCTAACCCGCTAGCTCACCAAACAGCGCCTCGGCTAATGTAGTGTCAGCCTGCAGTGATTGAAACAGCAGGCTGGTTGAAGGAATTTGTCCGCCTGGCTAACAAAAACAGGACAACACCCCCATCACGTCCTGATTCATCCTGATTGTAAAACGTAGATCTACGATAAGAAGTAGAAGTACCAGGGAAATACGTGCCGAACCGGCGGCTTTTGCTGTAAGTATATTCACATCAAAAAGAGGGCTCGTCGCTGGAATAAGGTGGGCACACAGCAGGGTGATGCCAGCCGAGGCGGAGGAGGGTAGCGTGCTGCTGACTGACAGACGGCCGACTGCATGAAACAGGTTCTGGCCAGACCAATTGAATGAACGAGGCGGGTCTCTGGGTGGGATCTGAATACCAGAGCCCTTTTGGGTCGATGAGACGCAAAAAGGGGAAAAACAAATCCAAAGGATATGAGCTCACGGGTTGTGTTTCTTTTTTCTAAGCTTTTATTAATTATTCACAAAATAAATTTTATTTGTCAAATTCAATCAAAGTCTAAGCAAAAGCTGACAAATATCTGCACATATTATTGGACAACTAGATATGTTTTTAATATATAAAACTGTGGCATGACACAAGCTCCGCAGATAAAGAACAGATTGGTGTTAATCTTGGACAGCAGCGACACCTTGAGGCCAAATGTAACAATTGCACAATCTGGGAAATCAATTTGAGCCAACAAATGTGATTTAGAGCAATATATGTAATATATAATATAATATAATTATATATATATGTAATATTTTTCTAGTTTTTATAGAATATTTCCAGGCTGCTTCTGTGTCTGCTGTCTAATAAATAGCAAACACACACACACACATATATATATATATATATATATATATATATATATATATATATATATATATATATATATATATATATATATATATATATATATATATATATATATATATATATATATATATGTATATATATATAGGCTACTGAGCCTCTCAGCCCCGGGGCCTACCGGCTAGTGAAGGTGGTCCTGTCCCTCAGCCAGCTGGGCCACAGACCACCATGTTACTCAGTTCCAGGTGCTTAGAATGAAAATGAAACATTTTCTCTCATTGTGCTTCATTTCTGTCAACCCCATCCTTTTGTCTATGTTTCATTTCAAGACACCCGAACACTCCTGCATTCAAGCGGCTTCTCATCTGATTTGTTAGAAATCAAAATCCAAAGTTAAGTTCCAAACTTTAAACTGTACTGAGCTGCTCCATTTAGGAAAGCCCTAGAAATGCCACCACATTTCGGAACTAGTAAGACTGATAACTTTTTGCTAAATTTTTAACATTGGTATTGCTACTTTCCCTGTTTAAGCATTTTTTTTTTTTAAAAAGAGGCCTTTCATGTTAATTTTTTTAAAGAGCCACCTGCTCGAAGCCCCACGTACAAAGCACTGCTTTCTGTCATGTTTAAATAAACTTGCATAGAACTGATTATACTGTATGCCTGTTTAATGGTCATAGATTTCTGAAGAAGAAACAAAACTAAAAAGCAATTCTCAAACTACATTTTTCTTCTTGCAATTTAAATAAGAGTTAGTTAGATAAAGTAGTCCTTAGTCACTCGCTCCTATGGTGGAGTCATTCCTAGCTCCTAAATAGTGATTCTGTGTAAAATCAGTCCATAAGGAGTTCCAGTGACTCAAGTCAGTTGTTTTGATGTTGGAAATAGTCACAGAAGAGGCTCCTGACCTCCTCGGCGTCACTCTGGTCCATACAGGTTGAGAGGAGTGGCTTCTGTCTGGGTTGAGGACTCTCTGCCTCGGACACTTCTTCCTGCCACTCAGCTTTAAAGGCGTCCTCGTGGGACTCACACATGTTGTGCAGAATGCAGCAGGCCAGGATCATTGTGGGCACCACGTCCAGCCCGCAGTCGTTCCTCTTGCTCAGGCACTGCCAGCGTGCCCTCAGCCTCAGCAGCGCCCCCTCAGACACACGCAGCGCTCGGCAGAGCTGCCGATTGAACAGCTGCTGCGGCTCCGTCAGCAAACCGTGGCTCGCCCTCTGGCTCTTTTCCTCAGGATAGACCTTCATCAGCCAGCTCTGAAGAGGGTAGCACGCCTCCCCCAGTAACACATACCTAGAGTCAGATAATCAGTAAAGGATGGGTTATAAAGCAACACAAGATCTGACAGATCTCCACTTCTGAGGGTTTAAACACAATGACTAAGAGAGACTCGGAACAACATGGAATGATCCAGCTGAATTATTCTGATTATTTTGGGTTCAATCACTTTTTTTGGTCTCATTTGAAATATTCCTCTCGTTCTCTGTGTGGTTATTCTGCGTCTGGTAATGATCGCTATGGTCAGCTGACAAGTCTGATTTAAAGATGCACCAACATCTGGTCGTTGGATTTGATTTTTGGGTTGCCGAGCAGCAATAAAAAAATTCAAAATTTTTCCCGGTCTGTGAACTCACCATTGCTAAGAGCTAATTCAACTTAGCAATAACAGTTCCTTCCATGTAGAAGTTTTTACTTCCAGAATCAGAAATGAGGTGAAAAGAGCTTTCTGATATTTATAGTTTGCAATAAATCAGTATCAGCAGATATTTTCATTATAAAACGAGTAGTCCTTTAACTCTTTTCACCCTTGAGTCTGTGTCTGACCAGCCTCCTTAATATTCTTTTAAAGCTTTTATTTTGAAGGACACTCAGTGAATGGTTGCCTAAAGGGAAAAAAGACAAGGAGACTGCAGCTAGAACTGTAAATATTTAAACATGGATCGTGTTAATTCACATGGTGGCTTTTCAAAATGAAATAAGGAATCTCTAAAATGTTTCTCAAGTAATTTAGCTTTTCTGTCCACAAAATGACAGGAAATAGAACAAAAAATTACTTAAATACTGGCATGTCTCATTATAGCAATCTAAATGTCAGTTTATGTAGTTGAAGCCAAAATGTGACCCATGGAATGAATGAATGAATAATTTATTTGAACTATAATAACATAATTTCAGCAAAATAACAATAATAATGAGAATAATACTTCAATGAGAAAAAATAAAATAAGTAAATACATAAATCTTCTATATATACATATTTATAAACACACACACATATACATACATGTATATATAATTGATTGGAAGGTTGAATACTTAATACAAATGCTCCTTCATAACTCTACCTGAGGGGTTTTCCCATGAAAACAGGGGCTGAGTTAGGAGACAGTCCACCCTCTGAAGCTGTGACCCACAGCGATGAGTTCTGTAAGATGTCAGCTGGATCGGTTCCACCTGGGAAACTGGCACAAACGTCCCAGAAGAGACCCCGGCCGCTGACGGCCACCTGCAGCAGCACAGACAGTTTGAGCCTGACGAGAACAAACAGAAGCTCAGACAAATACTCCCCCTACCTGAGAGAGGACTGAGAGCCAACCAGCGGGGTTGGTGTAGTCTGACGTGTTGCTTGATGGAGTGATGATCGCTGTGTGAAGTGTTGCTATGGCAGCCACACAGTGAGGGAAGCCCCAGTAGGACCCAAAGAGCTGAGCTGAATCCTCCAGCTCCTGTTCACTGGGGGACCGCAGGTAGATGGAGCTGAGGAGCGCCACAATGGCGTGACACATGTCTCTAACACACCTGCACACGGTGGACTTCCCCACACCAAACAGGGCGCTGATGGTGCGGTACTCAATGTTTGATGCCAGACGCCACAGGGCCACAGCGACGCGTTTCTCCACCGGCAGCGCCAGGCGAAAGCTGGTGTCCTGGCGAGCCAGACGGGGCCTCAGCTTGTCACAGAGGTACAAGAACGTCTCTCGGCTCATTCGGAACTTATCCAGCCAATCGGAGGACTGGAATTCTGTCATCACCACCCGCTCCCACCAATCGGAGCGGGGAGTGGTGGTCCAGGGGCGTGTGCGGATGCGGACGTTGGAGTGGATGCCTCCTGCTATCATCATCTGAGGAGAGAAAGATAACAATCCAAAATGTGTTGAGCAGTGAGGCTTCCTCCCACAATCTGGAGATGAGCATGTCAGGTTAACTGGTAAGTCTAAACTCATGATGCAACTTGTTCTCTTGGATCATTGTAATGAACAGCAGCCTCTCTCTTACCCAGCATCAGGCCAGGACAGGCCCTACGGTAAACTGATTTATTTGCAAAAGAGAATATTTGCAGATAATTCTTTAAAAAATAAATATCCTACAAATAAATCTATTAAATTATATTTATATAGTAAAAATGTCTTCAGGAATATCCAATATGTTTATGCCAAGTTTAAAAACTATTTTAGATGTCACTCATTGGAACAGACTAGCACCAATTATATACAAATATTTACAATGACACTTTAGCTACATTTGAAATATCTTGATTGGATTTCATTTTATCACACATGTGAAATTAAAATAATAACTAAATTATAGATATATGAAATGTGAGATTCCCCTGGTAATATTCATCAACCTCATTTGTTTTTAAAACTTTTTAATTGATGTGTTTTGGGTTTGTTGTTAGGTTTTTTCCTTTTCTTTTCACACAAATTGTAATAACTGTTCCTCATTAAATGAATCCAAAGCACAAAGAATTACATCCTAACCGTTTATCTTTAGAAAAGTTTGTATATTTTTTTCCACTAAAACAAGTTTTCTGTTAGGTGTATTTGTTCAAGCTTGTTGCTTGTAACAGCGATTACAGTCTCTAATGTCTTCTTTAGAAAATCACTGATGATCCGTTAGTACATAAACAGACTTTAGACCTCAAACTACTTTTCATTTCGCTGGTGAAGGTTCTCAGTCATCCAGGTCATGATAATCCAAAAAATGGTTTTAAATAAAGGCAACTGGACTTATTTGGTTCTTTGAAGACGTTTCACTGCTTATCCGAGTAGCTTTGTCAATTCTGTATGTAGTAAAGGAGAGAGAATCTTATATACTGTGCTTATCTTCCTCTGTCTGTGACACACCTCCTTCTACCCCCTTGAGGAGGAGTTCGCTCCATTGTATTCAACTACTTTTCATTTCGTTAATCATTTAACATAAATTGTATCATTTCTGATACACATATTTCCATGTTTCTAAAAGCTCCATCTTTGTTGTTTTCTGCCCTCTGGTGGAAGATTTGGGTACTGAAGTTGGCCAATACAAATTGATTTTAGTTTTATTATTGTTGTATTATATACAAATACACAATAAATGTAATATAAAATTAAATAATTGATATATTAACATTAGCCAACAAATGTTTCAAATTTTTTAATTCTAAATTTTCTGAATATTATTCAAGTTAAATAAAGTGTTACCAGTTTTTGTCTTTGTGACTCAGATAGACGTTTATGACTAAATACGCAGCTGCCTGTTCTATTGAATTATTAAGCTGAAACATTTGTGGTATCGCATTCAGATGTGATGTCAATGCGTTGGTAGTTTTACCATAAGCATCCTCCTCTGTCTCTGGAAGAAGTACTGTCGCTGTCGGGAGCGTCTTTGGGTTTCATTCCGTCTCTGGACGTCCGCGTTAATTAAGTCTCTTCTGCGCTTCAGCAACAAATAAGTCATGAGAAACATCAGCGACCGCAGCTGCTCATCCTCTCCCATTCTGTCTGATATGATTTGAGGGAGAGGAAACACGCAGTAATGAAAGCTTCATAACAAACCGCTGCGATCCAACAATCCACTTCCGCTTTATCTTTTTGGTTTGTTTCTGATTGGTGCTGCCATCTAGTGGCTGAAAGTAGACATTTCAAAAATCTGGGAGCACAAACTCATTATTTCCCAAATTTTTAAAGTTTCACCCACAAAAATAGCAATACAAGTTATTAAAAATAAAATGTACAAATATTATTTCTTTTATTTTCAGAGGTAGAGATTTTTAGTAACTTTTAATTACATTTTGGCTTAAGGGAAACTAAGTTAACCAAGGTAGAATGAAAACAAACATTTTTAAGTTGTATTAGCTATTTAGATTTATTTATGACTACATTAATTATATTGAAAATATTAAACTATGATTTAAAAAAAATTATGAAACAGAGGAATCTTGAACCCAAATCAGGGAACCACTAATGTGAAACATTATGTAGCCTACTGTATAAGCTGATAAATTACACTTTAATCAGTTTTATTGAGAAAAAAGTCAATAAAAATTAATCCACATAAAACCAAGATGATGTCATTTTTTCTTTAGTACACCTGACAGTCATCTCTTGACTTTAGGCTTTTCCTGTGGCTCTATATTCACAGTACGGCAGGCTTGAGGAGAAAAAAATAAGCACTATAAATCATCATTTAGAACTCATCTTCTTTATAGCTCTAGAGATTATTTTTCACAACTGAATCATCACTCAATTGTTTAAAAAGAAAAAAATCATTTATTAAAGCAGTCAAAAATGTTAAATGCTTAACATCAGTTTTAGAACTAACAGATTCAGAGGAATCCAAACATTCTAGAAAATGTGTTGCAAATGAGTTAGCACAAGTTCAAAAGCAATCAGCAATTTTGGATTTTTTTTTATTGTTTGTTTTATTTGCTTGTTTTGGCATCAGTCTGTCAAGAATAACTACTACATACTGTGACTTGTTCTTAATTAATGTATTAAGTTAAGATACAAGTTTGACACGAGTGATGAACAGCTCTGCGGCTGCGTCTTCAAACTCCTTTGCATCCATGTCGCCACCGGGCCCTTGTGTCTGCGCTCCGGCCATGGCCTGTGCTAGCTTGAGGGGTGAAATCTTGGCACTGGCCTGCAAGTAGCGGATCGCTTTCAAATTAGCCTCCAAAGACGTATTAGATTTAGTATTAGCATTAACACAGTAGTTTGCATCACAGCCCTGTGAGGTTTCCAAGGCTTCCTTTAAGGTCCCCAGCACTGTCAGGCACAGCGCCCGAGATGCAGGCCCCTCATCTGGGCAGCACACCTCGGCGTAAAGCCTCTGAGACTGCCTGATATAGTCTGAGAAAACGGCACAGGTGAGCACACCATAGCGGAAGACATCGTAAGGGACAGCTTCATGGTCCTGGCAACAGAGCCGTTGGAGGAGTGGGGCAAAGGTGGAGGCAGGGACTCCCCCCTCACTGCAGAGACACTGCAAAGTCTGAGTGTAGAGTTCTCCTCTTACTCCTCCTCCTGAGCCAGTGGGGCCATCAGTGCAGGAGCCCTCAGGAGCCTCACCTGCTTGTCGATGACAGGCAGTGAAGTTTAGAAGGTCGTAGGCCACACGGACGTTATTGCTGAAAGCTGATCTGGGTGGGAAATGGAGATGAAAAAATAAAAATTAGCTTTGGGGTAAAAGATTATTTTTTAACATTTTACTAGAATTTTTTTTAAAGATCAACAGAGGCTTCAAAACAGGTGAGATTAAAACTGCAATCCTAATTAGCAAGCATGCTTTTATTTTGACATGCCCTCTGAATTATATCTACTTCCACACTTCTGAAGGCTAAACTCAGGTCCTGGAATGTTTCAGAGTCACAGCAACTAAAGATGGCAGAACAAGGGCACAAACACACAGTTTAAGAGAAGTCAAAGAATATGCCAACAATTATGACCTCACGTGTTCTGTGATGCTGCATCCAGCAATATTTTTCCATACAGTTTTATTTTCAAGCATTCATGCTTGAAAAAATTCCACCACTTTTTGCACACCAACTTCCTGTTTGTACATCTGGGCTTCGGTAGCAGCTCTTGTCTTATTTCATAGCAGTGCTGTCTGTGTTTGTTTTTCATAAACAAGTGTGATATATTAAATTAGAAAACCAAGCTACTGAACAACTGGAAACATTCTTATTCTAAGGATATCGTTGATGTTAATTATATCATTTGCTCTTTTTAAGCCAAAGGAGGAAGGTTGAGGAGTGTGCAGGTCCAGCAATGAACATTTGAGACAAAACAAGAACATTATTACTAAAGCTCTTCAAAGGTTTTCAATAACAGCTATTTCTAGACTGAGTAATTACAGCTTAATAACCTTTTATACAGTGATGATTCTTCAAAAGTATAAGAATAAATGGTTTTAGAGTATCTGATTGTGTTTGGTGTAACCTGTTGTTTTGAAAAATCGTTGTGAAAAGTATTCCCAGCTGACGGGGTGCCACTTTTTAAATAAATACATTATAGAAAAGGCAACTTTTTGCTATATTTAGCATTTCCACAGCTAAATATGGTCACATTTATTATAGTTTTACAATTTTAGATTAGCAAGTTGCTATAATTTGTCTAAATGTTTAGACTCCAAATAATATTTAAAATACTAGAATCAAATTTACATTTTTTAAGTTACATCTAAATGTTATGTTAAAATCTAAGTTTAAAAGTTGGACATTTAAATTAAATATTTAGCTAACATGCAAATACAGACTGACATGAATGAGATTAAAGCAGGGTGAAGAGATCCTCCATCTAATGCCCCAGAGGCCTTTAATGTGTCAGTGTTCCTGTCTGGGTTCTCCCTGCTTTTATTTTGGTAGGGTACTTCTGTTTTATGGCTGTCCGAATTTGAATACATATTTAGTTTAAAACCGACACATTTAATTCTAGATTTTTAGATTTCATTTTTCATATTTAACAATTGAAGCTAAACCTGGTAAAACCCGCTGTTGTTTTTATGTTTAACTTTACAATCTGCGCCCCATAGATCCAGGTTATGCCCATCTATTATCAAGTCAGAAAGCCTAAAAGTGGCGCAGACCTCTGAGAGTGATGCGCCAGCCGCAGGTGCCATAGCGCCCGGTTGAGATGCTGCTGCTCCTGTGCGCCTGAGCTAGCGGAGCCGCTGTTCTGCTGCTCGTCCTCGCCGCATCCAGCTGCGGTGCCGCTGTCTGTCACCGAGGCCAGGTTACAGAAGTGGTCGGCCAGGAACCCGATGGGATCGTCCGATCTGGCTTCGACCATCTTCAGGATGGCTCCGAGGAGCAGGTCTCCCACTCCGGCCTGCGCCAGAAACTCCCGGTCGCCGTCCGATTTGACGGCTTTGCCCGCGGGCATCCCTGAAGGAAGAACCGCGGACCGCCGCTTCTCCTTGTCAGACATTACTGTTGACGTCCCGTGTCGCAGCAACGGCACCGGAAGTGATGGAAAAGCCGGTCAAGAAACCGGAAGCAGGGGAGGAAATACTAGAAATAAAATAAAATACAATTTAAATTTTTGGTCAAATATGGTTAATTCAAAGGAATGTTGTTCAATTAGCATTAGCTCATGCTGAAATTGACCTCTAACGTTAACATTTTTTTTTATTTCTTTTTAAATCCCTCTTGTTCTACAATGACTGAGATATGTGACATTAAAACAATAAAATGTATGAATAATATGATAATGACTGTGTTCGGAACAATCTTATTTTGTAACATAATTATATGAAATAGCTGAAATATAGCTGAGGTGTAAATTAAGAGAGAAAGAACCCATATAGAGGATGATGTAAAAAAAAAAAAACATTAAACTCTGGGGTGAATCTCACATAGGAAATGAAGCCTATAGTGAAGAAGAAGTGGTGGGTTTTCAAAATACATCAGAAAATGGAAATGGGGACAACAGATAAAACATAAAGCCTGAAAAACAAAAGCAGAAAATAAGATGAATTTGAACAGAACTGAGATTATCTTTAACCAAAACCTGAACCTGGGAACAATCATAGACAACGCTCTCAGCTTCGACCAAAACACTGCAGTGATCTGCAAGAAGGGCCTGCAAAGACTCTACTTTAAGATCCATTTTTTTTTAAGAACCATTTTAGCATTGATAAAACACTGATGGTCCTATTTTATAGATCTTTTGAGTCTGTTTTAACATTTGGTTTTATTGCTTGGTTTGGCAACTTGTCCATGAAAAATAAGAACTCTCTCTTCAGTCTTGTTTAAACTGCCAGCAAAATCATTGGCATTCACCAGCGCTGCTGGTCAGCGTCTGAGCCCTGGAACAGACAGATTAGAAAGGCTAAAACCATTTTAGCAAGCAGTGACCATCCATCCCCTTAGAGAGGAACTTGTTCTCCTTCCCTCAGGCTGAAGGTACAGGCTGCCTACAATGAGGTGTAATCGGTACAAACATTCCTTTGTCCCAAGTGCAATTAAAGCTCTTAATCGACCTTGAGCAAATTTGGCACATTCTAAATTGATGTAATGATTTTAGTGATGCTCTTTTAATGAATTTATTTATGTGTTTTACTGGTTGTGTGTGAATTGTGCCTTGAGTGTTGTTGATTGCTGCTGTGCACCAAATTTGGAAAATAAAGTACTGAACTGAACAGAGAATGTATGAAAAAAAGTCACAAAACATTAAAATGACTAGGAAATATAGAAAAGATCTATACTAAAGGCCGATAAAATATGGACTCACTCATTTTTAAAAGCTAACATATAGCAAAATAAATATAAGTAGCCGTTATGAGACTTTCCAAATTTTTAGTATCATATTGACTTGACCTAAATATTTCTAATGCATGTAAATGACCAGAATGACAAGCTCACGCTGTGTGACCATAAGTAAGATGGCTTTCTCCAAAAACAAGTGTATTTACACCAGAAGAGGGACAGATTCATTTAGCTTCTCTTGGCCATCATTTGCATAGATTATATAAAGGTTTATTTTTGCAGTCTTTTTACTAAATGCCATTTTAGGTGTATTAAATTTAGTCAGATCTGGGATCAGTGTCCCAGCACCAAAGTGCAGCTGCACCACTAGACAGGTGGTTTGAATGTTTTGGCTGATCCGTTATCAATTCACATAATACAACTTGTAATCATTTGAGGGGAAGGACACATAATACACAAAACATGTCAGGTTTAAACAATATTTTAAAATTATATACAAATACCAGTTTTACACAAAACCCAATAAAAGGCTACAATCTAAACAGAAACAAATTGTTAAATAAAAAAACACCTTGTTCATAAAACGTGTGCTTCAGCTGCAGTTAACATTCACAGGTTTGCTAGCAAAAACTTGAGACTTATTCCACAGAAAATACATTACAGTGTACAATCAGTTTAAATTTGAACTCTACATGGATTCAAATTAAAATGCGTGTACAAAAATGTTATTATGTACAAAACTGAAATGTTTTGTTAAATAACTGGACCTTAATCTAAAGCTGATTTGCCAAATCTGTTCATTTAATCCAGATTTGATTACTGACCTGTTTATGTTAAAGTATATGTTACCGTTTAGATTTCCCGTCTTAGGACTTCACATAGCACAAGCTGTATCACCATCATGTGCATGTATGCCATTTGTTAAAGTAACAGGGATGTGTTTCCCATTGGCCAGAGCCCCTTTCTTCAGCGTGGACACATCGTTGTTGATATAAGACGTGTGTGAAGTCAGGAAGTTCCTCTGCAGCTTGTGCTCCAGCAGCATGTGGTTCTGGGGAGGAAGACCAAGGCACGCTCTGAAAAAGATTAAAAAAACAAAACAAATCACAGCTGCATAATCTCTAGAGGATTTGGATGTTATGGCTGGATTAACCCTGCATGTTTTGAAATTTTCTAGGTATGCTTTAATAAAAGCGATCCATACCTCATGATGTTTTCTATGCAGGCTCTCTGTCGGAAGAAGGCATTGACCACCGGGGTCCCTGAAGGGACCAGGGGAGCCTTGCAGAGGAAGGAGAGCAGAGCTAGGACACTGTGGAAGGACTGAAAGTCCTCTTCTCCCTGAGGCTTGATGGTCACACGCTGACAAAGTTCTGTTAAGATCACCAGGTCCAGAATGATTGGGCTGGCCAACAGAGAATCCTGTAAGAAAATAGCAAAAAAGGGACCATGTGGTGCAATAAAAAAGGACAGCAAACCCTTTGATAAAACATCTTGCACATGAACAAATTGTTTAACTCGAGTTCAACTAAACATAAAACTTGTTGAATTTTATTAATATTTCACTTATTTTGATGCCTCAAGGTTCAAGACATGTAAATCCTTTTTTGCAAAGAGAGATTATTCATCTTCACCACTAGAGGGAGACAAAAATAAAATTTTAAATTCAAGATAGCGGCCTTAAACATTTAAAGGCACACTATGTAACTTTTTCATGTTTTTAAATCTTTTGAGCCAGTGTGTGCTAATATGACCCTTTACAGGGTTAATGAAAAGTCACTCAGCCCCATCTGCTGCTTGTGTCCAGAATACCATGTTTGCAACTTCTGAGTCTCTGGTCTGGTGCCCTGAAGTCTCAAAGTCACGTATCTTGCGAGGGTTAGGCTAACCCAATGTGGCTAGCTGTTATGCTAGCACCACAGTGTTTTTAGCACAGTGTAAAAACAAGCCAAAACTTCATAGTGTGCCTTTAAATGAACCGAGTGTTGTTGGAGCATATCAGAAGGCTTTTTATAACCTTTTTAACCCTTTAAGTTTTAGGTTTAGGCGGCAAATGATGATTTAAAGTGGGGTCACCTGCACCACAACAGGTTAAAACCATTCAGAATTCTAATTGACGTGTTTTTGTTCGGCATTGTTGGGATAAACCAGTGTGACTAACCTACATGTGTCTTTTTGGATTAACTCAAAGACTCAATAGGATGGATTATCATTAGGTTCCTGAGCCTCTCTCTTCTCAGATACTAACACTTGAGCCTGTTCTCACAGTAGTGGCTGAAATACTGACCTCACAAGTGTTGTGCAGTGCAATAGTGTTGATCCCTCCCATCATTATTTCAGACGTGTACTCATCCATGGCACGCTTGCTGTCTCCCACATATGGGACATATTTAATCACCACCTGAAATTAAACAAGACACATTTAAAAAGGTGTTTTTCTGTGAGTATCTACTTCCACCCATGTGCTATCTTCCTGCACTCACACAGTGGTCAGGTTTCTCCCCATGCTGGTACAGAATGGGGTTGGACTGCACCATGTCATCCACCACGTTGCTCTTGGAGATCTCTTTGGAGCGGAACTGCTGCGGCGCCGACAGGTTTTTCCCGTCGTTGTTGCCCAGGTGGTTGTAGCTGACGATGGAGGTTGGCTGTTTGGACAGTAAAGTGATACTGTTGGTTAAGAGTGCCTTTTCTGTCTCTGATTACTTTGCTTCTGCTTCCGTGCAGCCTCTCTCTCTCACCTTGATGCCCGCGCTGACCAGAAAGTCCACCAGCACCGACTTGATCTTAGTCTGACCGGACTTGAAGTCGTCCCCGCCGATGAACACGCCTCTCTGCGTGGCCAGCTCTACAGCTCCGGGAACAAAGGTGTTCTGTGGGGAGCCGTTGATGTACGCACAACCTTCCAGTACACTGGCTACTGCAAACAGGGTGGAGGGAGAAACCTCTGCTCCACTCTGATAATGGAAGAAGGAAAACAAACCGACCGTTACTGAGAAAGAAACCAAGGATCCTGTTGACAGAATGAATGTTTAATGCTCATTAAACTCACCTGGATTGCAGCTAGTAAGTTCTTAGCTGTGTCGTTGACTCCTGGGATGACGTCACAGAAGCGCTCTGTGTTGGCCGTCCACAAAACGATGACTTTGTCCACACCGCTGGAATGCTTAAAGTCCCTTATATCAGCTCTGATCTGCTCCATCTGAAAGATAGATTTTTTATTTTATTTAAAAAAAAAAAAAAAAAAGGAAATTACATCAAAAAGTCTAGATAATAAACACAAAGTGTTGTAGGAACACCCATTACCTGTGCTGACATAGTCCCAGTTAGGACATGGTCTGCCCGACTCTCTTGGTTTGCAGCAATGAATTCTGGGATGTAGATAGATGGTCTTGGTTTCAGCGAGCTCATGTATGGTCGTAGCTGCTCTTGCAACGACCAGTCGAGCACCTGGGCTCTCTCCATGGCTCTGCCCAGATCCATTGAGGAGATATCCCAACCTAGAAAACAAGCAACACGATTACGATAAACAAAAGTTGCTTCGTTGCTCGTATGGCAGTCATTTTTAGGAACAAGTTGTTTCAAGGTAGTTTTGCTGCTACCGTTTGCCTCTTCCATAAAAGGCTTTTGTTCTTAGAGGTTATACTATTAAGTGAATGCCTGAAATTCTTTGTACCATCAAAGATGATGTCATTAGGGTGCACCATGGGCAGGAGGTCACGGAACGGCACGTTGACCTCACCCTCCAGGCCTGACCCCAGACAAACAGTGGACGACTGAAGGAGGGAGCCGAAGTAATTTGCTTTCTAGGAAATGGGAGAGACAAAAAGAGAAAAACACACTTTAAGAGTCGAGTTTAAAAAAGTCACTCTAATGTTAATTACATCAGTTAAACACCGTTAACCCAAGCACACAGTCAGAAAAAGAATTTGGTCTCGAGGTAACAATGACTCACTGCCCCATCATGTTAACCGCAATCATTAAAAAAAAAAAAAGATTGATATCAAAACACAGTTTTCATGTATAATGAGTCAAACCCTGTTATAATAAGCTGTCTCCCTGCACTGTGATCATCTACAGAAATAAAACTATAAATCCCACCACGATTTGTTCTAAATTATGCACTTGTCTCTTTTTTGAGGCGTCACCATCAAACACACTGTCGGTTTCCTACAATGACAACACTCATGAGTTTGCAACAGTTTATGTGGTTCTTTGAGTTTTATTCAAAGTCTTTTGCAGAATTGTTTATTTTTAAGTTGCAACTTAAGATGTCACTGCACAGAGGTGTGGACTCGAGTCACATGACATGGACTTCAGTCACAATTTTGATTATTTTAACCCTTTGCTGGGCAAGTGATCATATCTGGTAACTATGAACATCCTGGTACTTCCCTGCAGATCATGTTTTCCAGACAAATGTTCCTTTTATTTGCATTTTCCTGCATACACTGAGGTTAACTACATATGTGAAAGGAACCATATATGGTAACTTTAAAGTGGATAAATAAAAGACAGATTCCAACAAAGTTACAACAAAAACAAAGTTGTTTGGGGATAGTATTTGTTAAATAGTCTAATGCCTGCTGAAAAGAATGAGTTTACTTTATTTATTCCTTTAAAATAAAGAAAAAAATTTAAAAAATTACAAATGGAAATAAGTCTTCTCGCCCCTTGACCGCTGGAGATAGGCACCAGCTGCCCCGCGACCCTCTGTGGAGGAATAAGCGGCTACAGAAAATGGATGGATGGATGGAAATAAGTCTTGATACATCCTCTAATAACACTCTAAGTTTGAAATGATGGATTTTCAAGTATGTGTCCTGTAATGGTTAAAGAAGAGAGGATAAAACACTCAGGACTTTAACACCAACGATTCCTGACTTCACTTGGACTTGATTGACATTTTAGACAGTTGTAACCTAAAATATTCATATTTACCAGAATATGCCACATCAGCACAACTTTTTCAGAGAGTTCATTTGTGTTTTGCTGCTTGTTCTGTCAAATACACGTTTTAACAAGCATTTGTAATTTCTGGAAATTTCTCCACATCCATCTGTGATTAAATTGGGGGAAGAGAGGCTGCCCCTCATGTGGGCGTGGCTGAAGCATCTTGGGTATGATGAGCCCCAACTGCCCCTCAGCTCAGGTCTCGAGGTTCTTTCAATGGGACATGATCTGATTCTGAATAAATAAAGGTTTTAAAACGACAAATCCTGTCAAATAAATTAGAACTCAGATTTATAAGTTTAGGACTCGACTCATTTTATAACCCGACTTGCCAAACAATGGCTTGGTTCCACCTCTGCTAAAGCCTTTATGAACATTTCGCAAAACCCGTTTTAATTGGTTTTCAATCAGCAGCTCACCTGCAGAGACATGACCGTCTCTTGTCTTGACTGAATGAACTCCACAGTCTCAAATGTTTTTAACTATACTGAAACTTTCATGACAACTGGACTCGCCTTCTCTCCGTTCTTGGTCCTCCAGGTGAGACCCAGCTTGTTGGCCTGGACGGCAGCTGTGACGGTGGTTCCGTTGTTGCCTCCCCAGCCCACCAGCATCACACCCAGCCTCGGAACACGCCGCTCGGTTCGGAATGTCATCTCCGTGGTTCTGGGGGTCACCTGCATCCCAGAACAGAGGCGGTATGAGCCGTGGAGGCTGAACGCATGCGCAATGACGCACCATCGGGAGCATAAAGCGGCGGACTGACCGTGAGTTTATTCCCTTCCTGGCGCACCGATGTGGTCTGGTAGGAATAATGAGCCTCTAGGTGTGCATCTGTGTATTTGACGTTGGGGCTGTTGATATGGATGCTCGCGGACATGGCTGCAAATTCTGCAAACACATTTTAAAAAAAAACATGCAAAAATCTCTAAACGATCACCAAACTATCATTGTATGCTGATAATGAAATACTAAATGATCTCTCACCTTTTCCCTCCTCAGTTGTAAATGATTTTCTGATAAGTGTTTCGCTCCGCTTGGAATTTTCCAGTCCTTCTCGTCAGAGGAGCCGGTGTCTGTGTGGCTGCTGAGTTCTCTTCCTCTTGCGTCTGAGTCACGCCGCTCCCGGCCAATCACCGCGCCCCCGTCGCTTTATAAAGCCTGTAGGAAGGAGACACAGCGCTCCGCATGGCAGCAGCAGCGAATCAGCGTCCTTAGTGGGACTGGGGAGGGACCAGAGAACCAGTTAAAATCTTCCATTCTAGAGGCTTCTGTTCTGCTACAAAGAAAATCTTCCATCCACGCCGGTTTTATCAGTATATTTCCAGAATTACTACTAAAAAGGTGTTGCTCAATCATTTGGCAGCATAATAAAGAACCATATTGCTTAATCGGATCAATTATGACGCAATTGTTCAAGGCTTAATTGTTTTAAACCATTGCGTGAGTGGTTTTGCTTGTTTTCTTCATAAATATAAAACACATGAGACGAGTTTATTAACTGGTGTAGACAAAAAGTCACGTGAAGTCAAAACAGCTGCTTTTATCAACACGTCAGAGGACATTTCATGTAATTTTAGTCCAAATATGTGTGGGAAAACGTTTATTTTGTTTCATTATTAATATGTGAGATCTGTGTGAAATATGTGCCAGACTTTGTGGAAAAAAATGTTGTTGTTTTTTTTTGATGAAATGTAAAAACAAAACAAACGAAAACAGGATGTTTTAAAATAACTTGTTTATACTTATCACTTCAGTTTATTCACCCTGATGTATTGTCTGTAGCTCACATAATAACGGAATTCGTGCCCCTGCCAGACCAATGTTTTAATACGAAAAAAATGACATGGAGGGGGTGGGGCTTAAAACATTTACTGCAGCCAACCACTAGGGGGCTTTGGCAGCCCATGAAGAGTTCCTCCATGCAGCCTGTGACACTTCTTAGGCTGATTATGTTCATGCATGCTATATAAATTTCCAGCATAAGATTAACACATGTCCTTCTGCTGCAACAATAAAGTGCTCTTGTTTTTACTGAATGAAAGACAGATTCTATAGAATCTGTCTGCAGGGACACATTTGTTCACAGGTCATAGTTCATTTTCCTGCAGGCTGCAGAAACCTGGAGCCTGAGTGTGACACTCCAGGTAACATTCACAGCCTTTACATTCTTTTAAGATAAGAGAGTCCCTACATTTTTCTGACCTATACAGAAGGAGATGAGAAGATATACAGGACTTATCATGAGGGAACAGTAACGGCATGCTGGTATTTACAAGGGCTTTAAAAACATGTCAAATCTTGCTTATCAGCTCCTTTTTCTTTGTTTTTTGGACACTGCTATACTATTTCATTCAGTCTACAAACAAAACCAAACAAAGTTGTATATTTAAAAAATCTAATAAATAAAGTCATTGTTTATCTCTTTCTGCAATATTCCCTGAAGCCTTAATATTGAATTTATCTGATTTAACAAAGGATTTTTTGTTTAGTTTTAAGGAAAGTGTCACATTTTTCCATTTAGAATACATCAAATACAGTTAGAAACATAAATGCATTACAGGTTTTTGTTTTGATTTTAGAGCAAAACTATAACAATGGTAGGTTTTAAAATCAACAAAACAAATTTAACATATTCTACACCTTTGTATTCAGTCACTATTGTCCCTGCAGTCTAGATCTTTTACTTCACTTAATATTTTTCATTATACCTGCACCAAAGGTGAGAAACTCAAAAAGAGCTAACGTTTCTTTTTAACAAGAAATTTCATTCTGGTGACTCATATTCTGAGTTGGTGCTTTGTCCTCCTGTCTTTGTTGTGTAAACTCAGCAATTAGCCAGGCACACCCTCGCATTTGCGTTTTTTTGCATTTGTTTACTCAAACATCACCTATAGCCAAAGTCTCTGTGACATGAAATATTTTACAGCAGGGACAAAACATCCTCAAATATCCCACATATTGACTAAACTGCAAATATGAAAGACAAACTGTCACAAAATGTTTAAGAATACAAGAACACAACACAGTTTTATTAATAAAAAATGAAAAAAACTGTCAAAAAGTCTCATAACATGCAACACACAATGTAAATATATATATATATATATTTATAAAGAATAAAGGTGACCAAAGTTATAATCTATGGTCCACATTGAGCGGGCACGTGACTGTACGTATACTTGATGAAACTATTTTTGATGTTTACCTCTCCATGATATTAACTTCTTGAGCTTTTCATGTAAGCAATCATTTTTGATCACTCCTCTAGATATATTTCTTTAGCTATCATTCTGTTCCAGTTCCCTCCCTTCTTCTTTCTGCCTTTTACAGACAAATTGTGTTATTTGCATTCTTCAAAGATCCAGTAATCCAGCTCCCTACACTTGGAACAGGTGTACTTGTGACAGTTCACACAGCAAAACTGTTGTCCAAGCGAGTACATTTTGTGGCAAAACAACCTCAGCAGCAGCAGCAGAAGCCCTCTCTTTTTGCAATGCCTTTTCCTGCATGAAACGGGCACGGAGTTCCAACCCTAGACGATGCAGAAAATGCTATCTGTGAACCCTGTATCCCTTGTAGAGCACATATGCATTTACTGCCACCAGGTCAAGCATGTTGTAATATACTGTTACTGGCCACCTGCGTGTTGCTGTGCTCACTGACTACTTGCGTGCCATTTGGTCCAAAACATCAATGCCACGTCGATATAAAAGCCATCAGTTCATAGACGGACAGGTTCCAGTTGGGATCTGTTCTGCAGACTTGCCGGACTGTGCACTCTCTGATGGTCAGGAGCATCTCGATGTCAATCAGGCACAGGAAGCTTTGTAACACATGGAGACTTTACGCTGTAAGAAAATAAACCAATAGAGAATGGTGATTTGACATGTTTCTCACTCAAATGTGGCTTATATTGTAATGAGTCAGGGCAGAATAATCACACACTAGCAAGCTTTCTGCTTAGCTTGTTAGGATATAATTCTTCTTGCTCAACTCATCTCCCAGCCCATAAGCTGCTACAATTACAGAATGCTTCAAAATACAGCTGATAACTGTTCATGTAAACTAAACAATTAAGTTCTAACTGAGGTTATTACAACATAGTGCAATGACATACCTTTGCATATTCTGTGTGTCCAGTTCTGGCAGTGAACAATGTGCTATGCACTGCTTCAGACTGATGTCTGGCTTCTTGCTGCACCCAGTTAGAACCGTCTTTTGCCGTCAAGCTTGAACTGGCATTGTTCTTCCATGTACCACGGTTCTTCTTTCGTGGAGGAGGGCTGTTCTCTTTTTTCACCTCCATTTCAAAGTCTGAGTCTTCATCAGATGATAAATCTGAGACATCGATGGCGAACGAAACCTCTCCACCATCAGACTCAGCATCATCCATTTCTTGATTCAGGACCAAAGCATTTTTTGTGGTGTACAGTATCTTTTCCTGCATAGATGGTCTCGAAGGGGCAATCTGGTGTTCTTCTTGACTCACAAGGAGAAATTATTCTTCCACCTCCAAGGTCATACTTTTATGCACAGCACTGTAGTTTCATAACTACCACACCCCACTCCCTTCTCAACTGATGGGATCACACACCTTTTGGCCACTTTTTACATGTATAGAAAAGTCTGTATTCTAACACCACTTTTTGATGACGAGGCAGGACAAGAATCATCGGTTGACAAATGGTGATACATTATCATGTCAAGCATGTCAAGTGACATCATACAAACAGATTAGGAGCAGAGAATACCCCACCCCCGCCTCCCTAACACAGTGAACCTTGCAGTCAAATGTAAATTTGCCAGTGGGTCCATGTGTAACTGGTGTGTTTGCAAAAAAATAGCAAGGTAAGCACCACCCCAGGGGTCAAGGCAGGCCAGGGATTTTATGCAGAAATGCGTTGGTGTGCAGTAAATCTATCCTTTTATTATTATTATTATTTTATTTATTTATTTATTTACATTTTTGTAGTTTGTGCTAAACTGTACACACATTTGGACACTGGTCTTCTCAGTCGTTTCTGTCAATCAGCAGGTTTTTTCACCCTTTAATGTTCTGATCAAACATTTTTCTAGAAGATTTTTTACATATATTTTTTACATCTGTTAAAATGAACTGAACTTAACAGAAAACAAAACTTATAAGTGACAAATAAATTGAGATATTTAAATGAAAAGTTAGACATTATTACCTTACATTATTATCATTTTATATTATATTTATTAATATCATTATCTTGCATTTTATTGCACCAATTAAAAAAATGCCAAAAATTATATTGCTTGTTTGTTTTTCTTGGTTTGCACATTAAAATATGGTCTTGATTTTTTTTAAAAAGTATGATTTATTTATTGTTTTTAAGTAAGAAAGCCAACAAGCAAAGTAAAAAAAAACCAACAACCAGATAATACCCTAATAACAACAACAAAATAATAAACACAAAACAAAATAATAACCATAATAACAGCACATTATTATAATTATTTTGTTATTGATTTATTGTATTTGCAAAAGTATTTCCATATAATTATACCACTATATTTATATCTTGTAAAAAATATTTAAAATTTAGAAAAATGTACAATTTCAACAGGAAAGATTTTTCTAAATGTGAAATGTATTTGAGTTTGAGTGAATTTATAACTGAGAAAAAAAAATTACGATTTTGAAATACAGCAAATAATTATTTTACTTTATAAACAATATTTAAAAGATCTATGAAATATTTCTCACATATTTTAACGTTTTTACTCATTATTGACTATTTTCTGATTCCATTTAAATAAATAAAAAAACAATTGCAATAACCTGTTCACATCTGTACTTTGAGATTTTTTTCACTTTGGTATAGTTTACTTTTATGATCTACAAAATTGAGGATAAAATATTCTTTTATTATTTCACGGTAACTTAAATATGCTACGGGGTGACGTAACTGTTACTTTAGCGTATCCGCTCTCTGATTGGACGACGAGTGTTCACGTAGCAACGGTCCGGAAGATGTCGCTCGGGCCAATCCTAAAAAACTTCCGCCTTAAGTTGTAAAGAAAACACAGCAGCTAAAACCAATCGACGGGATAATCATCTTATTTAAGAAGTCAACCCAAAGGTAGATACGAGTACACATTAGAGACGCACACACAAACCCACGTATCCGTCCTGAAGCAGTTTGTTGACGGGCTTTAGCTCGTTTGTAAAGGAAAACGTACAGATTACTAGAGCTAGCACGGAGGCTAACGTTGTTCACTGCTATCATCGATCTGCTCGGCCACAGGCCTCGAGTGAATATTGCGACTAGATCGCGTTAAATGTGTAACTTTACAAGAACACTTGTTACAATTTGAATATCCCAACATCATAAATAAAACGGGGAGTTCAGTGTAACGTTATGTCATCTACTTTCTATTTCCATTAGCACGTAGCGTTACCTCAGTATCTTATTAAACTGATATGTTTAGCTTTCCAGTGAGCCTACTATCGCTTTAGACATTTTATTTAAGAAGTGCTAACACATTTTATCTTTATGTCTTGAAGACAATCGTGAACAGCGTCATAAGTGGGACACAACATACCCTAACGAGGTCAAATTCGTCCTACGTACATCCAGCTCAATCCTGAGCTGTTATATCAAGTATTTTGACACTTATAACATTTTGCTTGTTTGCATATAATAATATCAGTATGCCCAAAACTGTCCCCGTTACAACGATTCTTATAATGAACCTGCTGTATGAACTTGTAAACCGTGCTGTCATCATTAAGATAACGTCTAATCGTGCCACTCCCCTCCTCCAGATTAAACCAGATGATTCCTTCTTCTTTACTGATACAGGATAGATTAGACACACAGTGCTGGTAATGATGTGTCTCAGTCAGAAATACTATGTGTTGTATGTAATGACATGTTTAAGTAGTAACATGGTCTGATATGATTTTGTATTCATGATCTTACATTTTGATCAATCATACTACTAATTGATGTAACAGTTATATTTCTATATAATAGGGATGCACCGAAATGAAAATTCTTGGCCGAAACACCGAAATAAATGATGATGTCAATTATTAGAACCATAGCATTTATGGCTACGATGTGTAGTAACCTCACTAAAATCAAGGCATTGCAATAAATCAATTATAAAACTATGAAAACAATGGTGAGAGGATGGAAAAATACTGTCTGTAACTTGGAGAAGCCCCTGTCTGACGATGTGACTGCAGCAGCAGCAATAGGGAGTGCTTTTGCAGCACAGCTCTCATAGAGAAGCGCTCCTAAGTATTACATTTTTATCAGTATTTATCTTGATTAACTGGCAACTAAATCGTGTACATTTATTTTCAGGCTGTGGTAAATGTGAGACTCTGTTGTTCCTGGGATTTCCAGTCCAAAAGCAGACTTTAAATTGGGACATCATCATCATCATCATTATTATTATTATTATTAGAAAATTATTTGATTCATGTTTGTTCATGTTCTTAAAGTCTGGTTTTTATTTTTTAATAAGTGTTTGAGTGGAAGTTAAAGTAGTGTGCTGCGTGTGGAATTTTTTCTCATCATACATTAAAAAAACAACACTCTGGTTCTGGTCGGACTCGGGTCCAGTCAGAGCTGGATTGGGACGGAAAAACGCTCTGCAGTGGGAGGAGCAAATTGAAACATGCCGCTCAGATCACAGGCTGGGCTGACGGTTCGTTGCGGTCCGGACCGGTCCAAAATCACCAGCAGAGATAATGAAATAAGTCCACACCGCAGACATGCTGGCTCTTTTCCTGTTTCTCACATGCTGGCTGTGCTGTTTGCTTGCGACATCACACGTATCGGCGTGTTGTTTCGGTGATTTAGGTGTTTTGGACGAAAACCAAAGATGCACTTTTGGGTCATTTTTGACCGAAAACTTTTGTTGGACGAATTTTCGGTGCATCCCTATTTTATACACTACTATTATTGAGTAGTCATTGTAGTTATTTAGTAATTCACTTGAGTAAACACTCATTTTGAGTTTTACCTTTTTAAGCCTATTGCACCAGGTTTCTTTCAATGCAGTTTTTTTCTTTTAAATTACTTTTATTACTTTTGGGGTGTTTTTTATTTTTTAAAACAAATTTGGACCATCAGTTGAGATGTGGTGCTTGGTTTTGTGTTTGAATGAGATAAACAGTCGAGGGAATCAGTTTTCTAATCAGTTGTAGTTGTAATATAATGCACAAAGATCTAGTTCTCAATCAGATTTAAAGATCTAATTAATATTTGCGAGGATGTGATCATGTGAGTCTACCTATATCATGTGTTTAAACTGAACCATAAACCATGTTTTATACATCATACCTGATATATAATCTGCTCACAAGTCTGGATCAGGTCTGTGCATCCCATTAAGTACAACAAATCAGAGTTGATGTAGCTTCATCAGTTTCCCAACAATGTTCTTTTGTTTTATTTTTCAGACTCTCATCTCTCTGGAACTTGTGTGGTTTTCCGAGTGTGTGAGCGTGAGTGTATGTGTGAGTGTGTTTGAGTGGCAGTTTCCTCTTAACCGTTTCAACAAGAGCTACTCCTCCCTGGAGGATGACAATGGAGGAGATGAAGAATGAAGCGGAGACAAACTCCATGGTATCCATGACGCTGTACGCTGTGATGTATCCAGTTTTTAATGAGGTAATGAAGCTTCTGATAAAGTGTTTCTTCTTAAAAGCTAGAAAAAATAAACAGAATATAACGTTTGACACAAACCTACTTTGAGATACACACATAGAAAGAAGAGTCCGTCTTCTTTCAGTTCTAGGGTTTGATGTATCAGGACATGATCTGATCTTTACCAGGTTCTAAAGTTATTCAAATCTAACCTCAAGTGTTGAAAAAACAACTGGTGAAAATAAAGCCCAAAATGGACAAGCTGTGTGTGAAAAGTTAAATCCAGCCCTTGATCCAGCAGCATGTAGGACCACCCTCAGCAGTAATAACATCCAGTAGTTGCAGTCTCTCTTGTGGTTCTAGAGGAATTTTGACCAAATCTTTTTGATAATGTTGCTGCAGCTCATTGAGGTTTGCAGACGTTTGTTTCTGCACAGCTCTCTTATGATCCCACCTCAGCATTTCTATCAGCTTAAAAGCACACTGCGGTTTTTGCTTGTTTTTAGGTGTCCATTTTAAATCACTGTCGGGAGAGATTAAAAAAAAAAAAAAAAAAGCAGGCATCATGCGCTAAAAACAGTCCAGCACTAGCCTAACAGCTAGCTACATCAGGTTAGCCTAACCCTCGCAAGATACATGACTTTATGAGATTTCAGGGCACCAGACCGGAGACTCAGAAGTTGCAAACGTGGTATCCTGGACACAAGCAGCAGATGGGGCTGATTAGGGATAGGCACATTTGGTAAAGGCCTGTATTACAGTGTACAGAGTGAGTACTGAGTATACAGTGCTTTCTAGAGTGTTCTACACTCCCCAAAGTGCTGTACAACACTACAGTCATTCACCCATTCACTCACACACTGATAGTGATAAGCTGTCACAAGTGCCACAGTGTCAGTGTGCCACAGCTGCCCTGGAGCAGCCAGACAGAGGCGGGGGTGCCATGTACCGGCGCCTGCCAAGTCCCTCCGACCACCACCAGTAGGCAAGGTGGGTGACGTGTCTTGCCCAAGGACACAATGGCAAAGTAACCCAGTCGGAGCTGGGATTGAACCGGTGACCCTCTGGTTGCCAGACCGGCCACAACTGAGCTACATGCCGCCCCATCACATTTGAATCGATCCGGTACCAGTTCCCGGTACCTACAAATCAATATCAGTACTTAACGGTACCAATTTTTGATACTTTTGAGTGTTTAATAATTAATCAAATTTCTTTTTAATTAAATATATTTATCAGTATCATAAGTAACATACAACTGTTTTTATTTTATCATCGTAGTGTTGTACAGAAGTCTTCAATATGAAATCCTTTAACCAACTGCTTAGTGTTTCATAAATGATGCTGAAATGAAAACCCAGCTCCATGTCCTCCTATTCCTCTTTGCCCTGAATAACTATAATGAGGAGAACATGTCATTTCTCCTCCCTCAGTTATTTCCTCCCCTTCCTGCTGGGTCACCTCTCATATCTTTTAATAAAGCAACACAACAAATAATTAAAATAGGATAATATGATCGTACTGGAACAGCACTTTGGGGAGTGTAAAACACTCTAGAAAGTGCTCTATAAATACAAGCCTTTACCAAATGTACCCATCTCTAATCAGCCCCATCTGCTGCTTGTGTCCAGGATACCACGTTTGCAACTTCTAAAGCCTGATTTATACTTCTCCGTCTGCGTCGTTACGGAGACACGCAACGCCATTATGCGTCGACGCAAGCTCTCTACGACATGCTCGCAGAGGCTGACGGAGACATGCCCAAAATTCTAACTATGCGTCGAAAGCGACGGACAACGCATGCCTGTGATTGGTCGGCTCAACACCCCGTGATCATTTCCGGCTTCATGCCGCTATCAACAGAGTAGTAATAGTAGAATCTCGCGGAAGCAGATATGGATCAGCTCGAGAAACGTCTGGCAGACGAAGTACGAACATTTATATCATCCATCAGTGTCCCTAAAGGGTTAAACAAGAGCTACATTTTCGCTCGTCGTCTGCCTCGTCCTCACTGAACGGACGGACAGACATTCAACAGACGCCGCTGTCTCCTCACTTCTGTTTAATTCTTTTTAACAACATTGTTTGTTCTTCGAGATCAATCTGTTCAAACTCAATCAAAATTCGCTCTCTGTCGGCCATTACTGAGCTGAAATAAACAAACTTTGGTCGACCGGAGGCATTACTGCAGAAAAGTTATGCGCCCTCTGCTGTCCTGGTGGAGAATTGCTTCACAACACTGACGGAGAAGTAAAAATCAAAAACGTCTCCGTCAATACGTGTGCGTCTGAGCGCAAACGTGCTGTCGGAGAAGTATAAATCAGGCTTTAGTTTCCGGTCCAGTGCCCTGAAATCTCACAAAGTCATGTATCTTGCGAGGGTTAGGCTATGTGGCTAGCTGTTAGGCTACTGCTGGAGTGTTCTTAGCGCATGATTCCTACTTTTTTTTAAATCTCTCCCGACAGTGATTTAAAACGGACACTAGACATGCTAAAAACAAGCAAAAACCGCAGTGTGCCTTTAAGCTGATAGAAATGCTGAGGTGGGATCATAAGAGAGCTGTGCAGAAACAAATATCTGCAAACCTCAATGAGCTGCAGCAACATTATCAACAAGATTGTCAAAATTCCTCCAGAACCACAAGAGTATTCTGTTCTCACACAGTCGTTCTGGACTCTGCTAAACAGATAGCGAACAACAAAGACTTGAGGTGTTGAAAGTGCTCTCATCTTTTATGTAAAACTGTAACACAAACATGACAAAATATGCATCACTATTTTGTACATTTCACATGCATTAGGTAATTCAAAACAAATGCATAAATAGAAGAAAAAATGTATAAATGTTGTAGTTTCAACCAAAAAAATATTAGTCTCAACTTAAATAGCTGTTTTTCTGATCACATGGATAATAAAGAAGAACATATCAGTGATATTTGCAGTTCAGTTGGTAGCATTAGCATTTACTTTTAGCTAGTAAGCAGCTAGCAACACATTTAGCTAACTTGAAGCTAATACAACAGTATTTACAATCACTGATATTGTAAGAGTCAAACATATTCATCAAAACCATGTTACAAAACCTTAACATCAGGTAACTTACGGACAAAGATACTCCAAGGCTAAAAAACGCAGATGAAACTGTCTCTGAAACACACTGGGGCGTGACCATGTTTGTTTGACTAGCCTCTTGACAAAAGCAAAAACCTAACTCATATGCGGCCACTAGGGGGTAGTAAATGAACAGAATACAATGTAGAATTCTCAGTGTTAACCCCTCTCTGTATAACAGTACACTCCCCGCCTGGTATATTAATAACTATACCACTCTTATCTTAACATTTTCTTCACTCAGACAAAAGTACTATTACATCGGTAACAGGCCTGAGATAAGTTTTAACAGTA
This sequence comes from Callopanchax toddi, assembly GCA_006937965.1. NCBI lineage: Eukaryota > Metazoa > Chordata > Actinopteri > Cyprinodontiformes > Nothobranchiidae > Callopanchax > Callopanchax toddi. Next base: position 663,337 of record SSNR01000274.1, on the reverse strand, counting down.
CCTTGTTTCACAAGCTTAACCTCAACTTTTCTCACTTTGTTATCCTTGCTGGGAATAGCTTTGACTACCATGCCAATGGGCCACTCATTACGCTTCACTTGATTGTCTTTTAACAGAATAATATCACCCTGTTTGACATTTGGTTTCTCCTCTCTCCACTTTCGTCGTGTCTGCAGTGTAGCAAGATACTCTTGCCTCCATTTCTTCCAAAAACAGTCCGCAAGACCCTGAACTTGTCGCCACTGGGCTTTGTAAAGGTCTTTAAGTTCAAAGTCTCCAGGTGGTGCTGAAACAGCACTAGCCTTCTGTGTTAGAAGCATAGCAGGTGAGAGAACTTCAGGTGCTTCAGGGTCAGTTGATACAGGGACTAAGGGCCTGGCGTTCATTATGGCCATGACCTCAGCCATTAGAGTGACCAATACCTCATGCGTGAGGCGGGTGGTTGAGGTTTTCAATAACAAGCCATCAAGGATGTGTCGCACATGTCCAATCATCCTCTCCCACACTCCTCCCATGTGGGATGAATGTGGGGCATTAAATGTCCATGTGCAGCTTTGGTCCTGTAAATAGTCTTTGATCTCTGGATCCTCAGCATTAATTTGCAACTCCTTACAGGCACCGATGAAGTTTGTGCCTTGGTCTGACCTTAGGTGTTTGACAGGTCCCCTGATTGACAGGAAACGACGCAAGGCATTGATGAAACTTGAAGTCGACATTGACTCCATGACTTCAATATGCACAGCCCTGGTACTCAGACAGGTAAACATAACAGCCCACCTTTTACTGTCAGCACTATTTGCTCTTGTGCGGCGGGATGTGACGTTCCAAGGCCCAAAAACATCCAGGCCTACATGAGTGAATGGTGGATCCACTGCAAGTCTGTCAGCGGGTAAGCTGGACATTTTTTGTTCCTCCAGACGGCCTCTAAGTTTCCTGCATGTTACACATTTATGGAGTGTGCTGGAAATCAGTCTCTTGCCCCCAACAATCCATAGTCCTGTTGCACGCAGCGCACCTTCAGTGAACTGTCGGCCTTGGTGAGCAACTTGGTTGTGGTAATGTCTAACTAAAAGAACAGCCACATGGTGAGTACCTGGGATTAACAAGGGGTGTTTTTCAATGTCTGGAAGATCTATTGACTGTAAGCGTCCCCCAACTCTTAGTAAACCCTGACTGTCAATGAAGGGGTCAAGTTTTTCAAGAGGACTGTGGGAGGGAATCTTTTTTCCTCTTTGAAGGTTCTGAATTTCCTCTTTGAAAGTCTCGGTTTGAACACACTGAATGATTGTTGTTTTTGCTCGTGAGATCTCTGTAGTGTTTGTAAGATTGCAACTGTGCCAGCCTTTACATGTGCTTGAAGCTTTAGAGAAGGACTTAGCGATGTGAATAAGAGTCCTTATTGCCCTTACCAGGGACTTCCAGCTTGAGAAACATGTAAACCTATGGGATCCAAGTTCCTTTTCCTCTAGTTTTGTTGCTAAGGAGGTCACTTGGGGGCGGATTTCAATATCCGCTGATGGGTTCACGAGGTCAAAGGTCTCTTTGTTCTGTTTTGTGTCTCGTTGGTCAGTATCAGTCTGTGCCAAGAACTGTGGACCAGAGAGCCAGGTAGTTTGTCGCAAATGAGCTGCTAACACTGGTCTAGTCCCATAGTCCGCAGGGTTTTGTTCTGTAGTGACATGATGCCACTGATCTGGTTTGGTAAGTTTACGAATCTGAGCGACTCTATTTGCAACGTACACATAGAATCTGCGAGTGGTGTTGCGAATGTAACCTAGAACTATACGGCTGTCTGTGTAAAAGTTAACTGCATGTAACTCAATGTCACTTTCATCTATGATCACTTGAGCCAATTCCACTGCTAACACAGCTGCACATAATTCTAAGCGTGGAATAGTGTGAGCAGAAGAGGGCGCTAACTTGGCTTTACCCATTATGAACCCAACATGGCATCGGCCATCAATGTCAATAACCCTAAGGTATGCTACAGCTGCTATTGCCATTGTTGAAGCATCTGAGAAGATGCACAACTCCCTTCTCTGAGTGTGCAACAATGCAACTGGTACAAAAGGTCTGTGTATTTGGAGATGTTCAAGAGCAGTAAGTGAGTTAGTCCACCTTACCCAGTCTGCCTCCCGGTCCACTGGTAGAGGCTTGTCCCAGTCCTGTTGTTCTACAGTTAGTTCCCTGTACAATGCTTTTCCCTGAATTGTAACTGGGGCAGCGAATCCGAGGGGGTCATAGAGACTATTAACAACAGAAAGTGTCCCTCTACGAGTGAAAGGCTTACTGTCTTCAGCTACTTGGAATGTGAAACAGTCATTCTCTAAGTTCCAACTCACCCCGAGGCTTCGCTGAAGAGGTAGAGGGTCAACATCCAAATCTAAGTCTTTGAGATCTGAGGCTCTCTCTTCCGGTGGAAATCCATTCATCACCTGACTGTTGTTTGAGGCTATTTTATGAAGTCTTATGTTCGAGTCTGCCATCATGTTTCTTGCTCCTGTTAAGAGTTTGATGGCTTCATTTTCACTGGACACAGAGGCTAGGCCATCATCCACATAAAAATTGCGGAAGACAAACTGTTTTGTGTCAGAGCCGTATTCCTCTTCTCCAAGTTCAGCAGCCCGCCTGAGACCGTAGATTGCGATAGCTGGGGAAGGGCTGTTCCCAAAAACTGGCACTTTCATGCGGAACTCTGTGACTTCTTTGTTGAGGTCGTTATCTTGGAACCACAAAAACCGGAGATAATTTCTGTGGCTTTCTTTGACTCTGAAGCAGTAAAACATCTGCTCAACATCCACAGTAACTGCAACTTGTTCTCTTCTAAAGCGTAGTAAAACCCCAAGGAGTGTATTGTTTAAGTCAGGTCCCCTAAGTAGAACGTCATTTAGCGAAATGCCATTGAATGAGGCACTTGAGTCAAACACAACTCGTATCTTGTCCGGTTTATGGGGATGGTACACTCCAAACGTCGGTAAGTACCAGCATTCTTCACCTGGTTTGAGTCGTGGTGCCTTTTCTGCCTGGTCATTATCAAAGATTTTCTGCATGAATTCAGTGAATTGTTCTCTCATGTCTTTCTTTTTCTCTAGTGTCCGTAACAGAGCAGTGAGGCGCTTCAGAGCCTGTTCTCTGTTGTTGGGAAGTGTAGGACGAGGTGTACGGAATGGAAGAGGCGCCACCCAGTGGTTATCACTGTCCATGTAAACCTCTCTGTCCATAATCTCCAAAAAGATTTTGTCTTCAATAGACAAAGCTGTTTTTTCATCATCAGGATTCCTTTGGAATACATTAAGCCCCAGGTTGTCTGTTGGCTTGAGTGGAGTTGTTTGCATGTCGTAGAAAGCATGGTCTATTGTTTGCTGCATGGGAGCACTGAATTTCTCTTTCACGTGGATTGCACCTGGACAAGGTTCAAGAAAGGAAGTACGGCCATTGTTTAGCACGTTTGTTTTGTAGACATTCACTTTAGTTTGTTTGTGAACTCCTCCGAGGCACACTTCACCTACAATGACCCAGCCCAAATCTAGCCGCTGGGCATATGGCGTGTTGTGTGGACCATTGTATTGTTCACGTACTTTGTGCACACTTAGAACATCTCGTCCCAATAAAAGGAGGATGGGCGTGTCCGGCTCAATTGGCGGTACTTTGTCCGCGACAGGAGCTAGATGAGGGAAATACTGTGCAATGTCAGGTGTGGGTATTTCTGAGCAGTCATCTGGTATTGCGTTGCATTCCAGAAGAGGTGGGAGTGCTACATGTGTCTTTCCATCTAGAGATGAGACAACAAAATTGAAAGCTTTCCTTCCTGTTGCCTCCTTAGTGCCTGCACAGGTCTTAAGAGTATAGGCAGAAGGGGCTGCACCAACACCAAATAGATCAAAAAAAGCTGACTTGGCAAGCGATCGATTGCTTTGGTCATCTAAGACCACGTACATTCTTTGAGCTTTGTCGGGACAGTCTGTAGGGTATACGTTCACTAAGGAGATTTTGGAGCATGATTTGAGTCCAAAAGATTTGTCACAAATTTCTGTGCATTTTGAAGTGACTTCAGGAGGTGGACTATTGTCTTGCTCCCCGCCATGCTCTTGCTGTGTTGCTTGTGTCTCTGTAGGCCAAGGAGCAGGGCCAGGGTGTAGAGCGGTTAGGTGTCTGTCACTATTGCACTCTTTGCACTTGACCGCAACTTTACAGTCTTTAGCTAAGTGCTTAGTGGATGCACAACAACGAAAACAGATAGAGTTCTCTTTTAGATAAGCTTTTCTTTCATCCAAGTGCTTCAGTCTAAACCCACGACACTTTGCTAAGGGGTGTGGCTTATTGTGTATGGGGCACCACTCAGCTGGCTCTTCTGATTTCTTCCCTGATACACTGTTAGTGACCAAAGGTGCAACTGAAACTTCTGTTTTCCTTACTGACACTGTTCTGTAACTGCTGTTGCATCCTACAGGTTTCTCTGACTTTACATGGGTCAAAGTGCTGGATGTAGAGAACACAAAACTTGGATCATTGCGGGTTTTTGCTTGGCTGCATACAAAACTTACAAAGTAGCTAAAGGGTGGAAAGGAAACCTTACATTCTTCCTTGTACTTAGAGCCCTGTGTAATCCAGCGTTCTTGTAAACTATAGGGAAGCTTTTCTACGATAGGGTTAACCCCCCTTGCCGTGTCCAGATAGGCTAAACCAGGTAATTGTCCTCCTGACTTTGCTGCTTGTACCTCCATTAAGATGTCTCCTAGTTCCCTGAGGCGCTGGTTGTCTTTGTTAGAGATTTTTGGAAAAGTCTCTAGTTTGAGCAGCAGAGCATTTTCAATAATCTCAGGGGAACCATATGTCTCATTCAGTCTTTGCCAAACCATAGTGACACCTGCTGTTGGGTTGTGGACATGAGCTGACCTGATACGAATGGCTTGTGAGGATGAGTCTGGGCCTAGCCACTTTATTAGTAGGTCTATTTCTTCTCGGGCTGTTAAGTTTAGCTCTCTAGTAGTCTCTTGGAATGAAGACTTCCAGGCCCAGTAGTTTTCTGGACGGTCATCAAATTTTAGTAGCCCAGAGCTCACCATCTCTCTCCTGACAAGATATTTGGTGAGATCAGTCATTTGTGCTGCTTCACATGCATAGTCTCTTAGACTGGATGTGTGAGACGTTGGTGGAGGAACATAAGATGAGTATCCTCTGTTTTGTATGACAGGCGTTCCCACTTCTTTGATGAAGGGTGTAGACTGGTGGGTCTCCTTGTTAGGAAGTGGATACCACTGAATTGGGTCTGGCTGTGCTCGTTCTGCATTTGTGAGTATAGCGCGTGGTTCCTGTGAGACCGGAGCTTGCTGCTGAGCGTTTGGTGTCACATAGTGGGTCTGCACATACTCACTGGTGCGTTGAGCACAATCCTGAAGAGAAATCTGCGGTATGTCGTCAAGAGGATCTGACTCCATTGCTGCTGCGGCTTCGTAAACTGCTGCTTCTGCTGAGGCCGCTGTTGCACTCCTTTCTACTTTTAGAACATACAGATTGGCTTCCAGCTCTGCCTTGCGTTGCGCTGCTTCAGCCTCAACCCGAGCCTTAGCTTTCATCATTTCTGCTTCTTGTGCTGCATACTTGGCTTCTACCAGGGCCGCCTCTGCTTTAGCCTTTGCTTTGGTAGCTGCTATGCTGACTGAGGACCTACTTGATCTCCCAGATGACTTGGAGCTTGTAACTTGAGACCTGACTTCCAAATCTTTAGTTTGGTCAGTTTCATTTTGTCGCTCCATGTTGTTGTCTTTATCACAGTGTGTAGTTGACAGTGGATCTGGTCTTAGCCCGACGTGTAACTGTCCTTTTACTATTCTGTTCTCACACAGTCGTTCTGGACTCTGCTAAACAGATAGCGAACAACAAAGACTTGAGGTGTTGAAAGTGCTCTCATCTTTTATGTAAAACTGTAACACAAACATGACAAAATATGCATCACTATTTTGTACATTTCACATGCATTAGGTAATTCAAAACAAATGCATAAATAGAAGAAAAAATGTATAAATGTTGTAGTTTCAACCAAAAAAATATTAGTCTCAACTTAAATAGCTGTTTTTCTGATCACATGGATAATAAAGAAGAACATATCAGTGATATTTGCAGTTCAGTTGGTAGCATTAGCATTTACTTTTAGCTAGTAAGCAGCTAGCAACACATTTAGCTAACTTGAAGCTAATACAACAGTATTTACAATCACTGATATTGTAAGAGTCAAACATATTCATCAAAACCATGTTACAAAACCTTAACATCAGGTAACTTACGGACAAAGATACTCCAAGGCTAAAAAACGCCGATGAAACTGTCTCTGAAACACACTGGGGAGTGACCATGTTTGTTTGACTAGCCTCTTGACAAAAGCAAAAACCTAACTCATATGCGGCCACTAGGGGGTAGTAAATGAACAGAATACAATGTAGAATTCTCAGTGTTAACCCCTCTCTGTATAACAGTACACTCCCCGCCTGGTATATTAATAACTATACCACTCTTATCTTAACATTTTCTTCACTCAGACAAAAGTACTATTACATCGGTAACAGGCCTGAGATAAGTTTTAACAGTACCTTGTTTCACAAGCTTAACCTCAACTTTTCTCACTTTGTTATCCTTGCTGGGAATAGCTTTGACTACCATGCCAATGGGCCACTCATTACGCTTCACTTGATTGTCTTTTAACAGAATAATATCACCCTGTTTGACATTTGGTTTCTCCTCTCTCCACTTTCGTCGTGTCTGCAGTGTAGCAAGATACTCTTGCCTCCATTTCTTCCAAAAACAGTCCGCAAGACCCTGAACTTGTCGCCACTGGGCTTTGTAAAGGTCTTTAAGTTCAAAGTCTCCAGGTGGTGCTGAAACAGCACTAGCCTTCTGTGTTAGAAGCATAGCAGGTGAGAGAACTTCAGGTGCTTCAGGGTCAGTTGATACAGGGACTAAGGGCCTGGCGTTCATTATGGCCATGACCTCAGCCATTAGAGTGACCAATACCTCATGCGTGAGGCGGGTGGTTGAGGTTTTCAATAACAAGCCATCAAGGATGTGTCGCACATGTCCAATCATCCTCTCCCACACTCCTCCCATGTGGGATGAATGTGGGGCATTAAATGTCCATGTGCAGCTTTGGTCCTGTAAATAGTCTTTGATCTCTGGATCCTCAGCATTAATTTGCAACTCCTTACAGGCACCGATGAAGTTTGTGCCTTGGTCTGACCTTAGGTGTTTGACAGGTCCCCTGATTGACAGGAAACGACGCAAGGCATTGATGAAACTTGAAGTCGACATTGACTCCATGACTTCAATATGCACAGCCCTGGTACTCAGACAGGTAAACATAACAGCCCACCTTTTACTGTCAGCACTATTTGCTCTTGTGCGGCGGGATGTGACGTTCCAAGGCCCAAAAACATCCAGGCCTACATGAGTGAATGGTGGATCCACTGCAAGTCTGTCAGCGGGTAAGCTGGACATTTTTTGTTCCTCCAGACGGCCTCTAAGTTTCCTGCATGTTACACATTTATGGAGTGTGCTGGAAATCAGTCTCTTGCCCCCAACAATCCATAGTCCTGTTGCACGCAGCGCACCTTCAGTGAACTGTCGGCCTTGGTGAGCAACTTGGTTGTGGTAATGTCTAACTAAAAGAACAGCCACATGGTGAGNCTTGAGTGGAGTTGTTTGCATGTCGTAGAAAGCATGGTCTATTGTTTGCTGCATGGGAGCACTGAATTTCTCTTTCACGTGGATTGCACCTGGACAAGGTTCAAGAAAGGAAGTACGGCCATTGTTTAGCACGTTTGTTTTGTAGACATTCACTTTAGTTTGTTTGTGAACTCCTCCGAGGCACACTTCACCTACAATGACCCAGCCCAAATCTAGCCGCTGGGCATATGGCGTGTTGTGTGGACCATTGTATTGTTCACGTACTTTGTGCACACTTAGAACATCTCGTCCCAATAAAAGGAGGATGGGCGTGTCCGGCTCAATTGGCGGTACTTTGTCCGCGACAGGAGCTAGATGAGGGAAATACTGTGCAATGTCAGGTGTGGGTATTTCTGAGCAGTCATCTGGTATTGCGTTGCATTCCAGAAGAGGTGGGAGTGCTACATGTGTCTTTCCATCTAGAGATGAGACAACAAAATTGAAAGCTTTCCTTCCTGTTGCCTCCTTAGTGCCTGCACAGGTCTTAAGAGTATAGGCAGAAGGGGCTGCACCAACACCAAATAGATCAAAAAAAGCTGACTTGGCAAGCGATCGATTGCTTTGGTCATCTAAGACCACGTACATTCTTTGAGCTTTGTCGGGACAGTCTGTAGGGTATACGTTCACTAAGGAGATTTTGGAGCATGATTTGAGTCCAAAAGATTTGTCACAAATTTCTGTGCATTTTGAAGTGACTTCAGGAGGTGGACTATTGTCTTGCTCCCCGCCATGCTCTTGCTGTGTTGCTTGTGTCTCTGTAGGCCAAGGAGCAGGGCCAGGGTGTAGAGCGGTTAGGTGTCTGTCACTATTGCACTCTTTGCACTTGACCGCAACTTTACAGTCTTTAGCTAAGTGCTTAGTGGATGCACAACAACGAAAACAGATAGAGTTCTCTTTTAGATAAGCTTTTCTTTCATCCAAGTGCTTCAGTCTAAACCCACGACACTTTGCTAAGGGGTGTGGCTTATTGTGTATGGGGCACCACTCAGCTGGCTCTTCTGATTTCTTCCCTGATACACTGTTAGTGACCAAAGGTGCAACTGAAACTTCTGTTTTCCTTACTGACACTGTTCTGTAACTGCTGTTGCATCCTACAGGTTTCTCTGACTTTACATGGGTCAAAGTGCTGGATGTAGAGAACACAAAACTTGGATCATTGCGGGTTTTTGCTTGGCTGCATACAAAACTTACAAAGTAGCTAAAGGGTGGAAAGGAAACCTTACATTCTTCCTTGTACTTAGAGCCCTGTGTAATCCAGCGTTCTTGTAAACTATAGGGAAGCTTTTCTACGATAGGGTTAACCCCCCTTGCCGTGTCCAGATAGGCTAAACCAGGTAATTGTCCTCCTGACTTTGCTGCTTGTACCTCCATTAAGATGTCTCCTAGTTCCCTGAGGCGCTGGTTGTCTTTGTTAGAGATTTTTGGAAAAGTCTCTAGTTTGAGCAGCAGAGCATTTTCAATAATCTCAGGGGAACCATATGTCTCATTCAGTCTTTGCCAAACCATAGTGACACCTGCTGTTGGGTTGTGGACATGAGCTGACCTGATACGAATGGCTTGTGAGGATGAGTCTGGGCCTAGCCACTTTATTAGTAGGTCTATTTCTTCTCGGGCTGTTAAGTTTAGCTCTCTAGTAGTCTCTTGGAATGAAGACTTCCAGGCCCAGTAGTTTTCTGGACGGTCATCAAATTTTAGTAGCCCAGAGCTCACCATCTCTCTCCTGACAAGATATTTGGTGAGATCAGTCATTTGTGCTGCTTCACATGCATAGTCTCTTAGACTGGATGTGTGAGACGTTGGTGGAGGAACATAAGATGAGTATCCTCTGTTTTGTATGACAGGCGTTCCCACTTCTTTGATGAAGGGTGTAGACTGGTGGGTCTCCTTGTTAGGAAGTGGATACCACTGAATTGGGTCTGGCTGTGCTCGTTCTGCATTTGTGAGTATAGCGCGTGGTTCCTGTGAGACCGGAGCTTGCTGCTGAGCGTTTGGTGTCACATAGTGGGTCTGCACATACTCACTGGTGCGTTGAGCACAATCCTGAAGAGAAATCTGCGGTATGTCGTCAAGAGGATCTGACTCCATTGCTGCTGCTGCTTCGTAAACTGCTGCTTCTGCTGAGGCCGCTGTTGCACTCCTTTCTACTTTTAGAACATACAGATTGGCTTCCAGCTCTGCCTTGCGTTGCGCTGCTTCAGCCTCAACCCGAGCCTTAGCTTTCATCATTTCTGCTTCTTGTGCTGCATACTTGGCTTCTACCAGGGCCGCCTCTGCTTTAGCCTTTGCTTTGGTAGCTGCTATGCTGACTGAGGACCTACTTGATCTCCCAGATGACTTGGAGCTTGTAACTTGAGACCTGACTTCCAAATCTTTAGTTTGGTCAGTTTCATTTTGTCGCTCCATGTTGTTGTCTTTATCACAGTGTGTAGTTGACAGTGGATCTGGTCTTAGCCCGACGTGTAACTGTCCTTTTACTATTCTGTTTAGCAGAGTCCAGAACGACTGTGTGAGAACAGAATAAAGAGAGACTGAATAATAATAATAATAATAATAATAATAATAATAATGATAATAATAATAATAATAATAATAATAATGAATTTTATTTAAAAGCGCCTTTCAAGGAACCCAAGGTCACTGTACAGCAATTAAAATGATAGAAATCGAGTTAACAGTTAAATAGTTAAAACACAAGACTCATAAAATCCTAGACAACACAAGATCAAACTAACTCATAGACAGTAGGCAGTTTGATACAGGAGGGTTTTGAGTCTGGATTTGAAAATGGAGAGGGAATCAGAGTTCTGAATGGCTTGTGGCAGAAAATTCCAGAGGTGGGGAGCAGAGCAGTTGAAAGCTCTTCTCCTCATGGAGCTAAGATGGAAGGATGGTACAGTAAGATGGACAGAGGAGGATGATCTGAGGAGGCGGACAGGTGAAACAACGTGAATAAGGTCAGATAGATATGAGGGGGAGAGATTATGGATGGCTTTGAAGGTGAGAAGCAGGATCTTGAACTGGATTCGTTGCTTAACTGGTAGCCAATTAAGTTCCTGGAGGATGGGGCTGATATGGTGAGACGGGAGTGTTGGTGATGATCCGTGCAGCAGAGTTCTGAACCAATTGGAGCTTGTGGAGGGATTTTTGAGATAGACAGCAGTGAGTTACAGTAATCAATCTGGGAAGTCACTAGACTGTGGATGAGTATAGCAGCAGAATGGGGAGAAAGAGAGGGGCGAAGGCGTTTAATATTGCAAAGGTGAAAATAGGCGGACCGAGTGATATTATTAATGTGAGACTGAAATGAGAGAGTGCAATCAAGGATGACACCCAGACTCTTAACCTGAGGGGAGGGAGAAACAGTGGAGGCATCAGTAGTGAGAGAGAAACTGGCAGCTTTGGATAAGCTGGATTTGGTACCGATAAGTAAAATTTCTGTTTTGTC
>SSNR01000274.1:591855-630484 GCA_006937965.1 Callopanchax toddi | reverse complement strand
CAGATTCAGGATCAAACCAGAGTCAGGATAAAACCAGATTCAGGATCAAACCAGATTCAGAATCAAACCAGATTCAGGATCAAACCAGATTCAGGATCAAACCAGATTCAGAATCAAACCAGATTCAGGATAAAACCAGATTCAGGATCAAACCAGATTCAGAATCAAACCAGATTCAGGATCAAACCAGATTCAGGATCAAACCAGATTCAGAATCAAACCAGATTCAGGATAAAACCAGATTCAGGATCAAACCAGAGTCAGGATAAAACCAGATTCAGGATAAAACCAGATTCAGGATCAAACCAGATTCAGAATCAAACCAGATTCAGACTAAAACAAGATTCAGAATAAAACCAGATTCAGAATCAAACCAGAGTCAGGATAAAACCAGATTCAGAATCAAACCAGATTCAGGATAAAACCAGATTCAGACTAAAACAAGATTCAGAATAAAACCAGATTCAGAATCAAACCAGATTCAGGATCAAACCAGATTCAGAATCAAACCAGATTCAGGATAAAACCAGATTCAGACTAAAACCAGATTCAGAAAAACAACCTGTGAAATATTTAACAATCTTTTAGGTCTTTAAATCATTTATTAAAACTGTAGAATCCTCTGAGTCATAGTTCACCTGCTGATGTTATGGTTCCTCAACATCCAGGGACAAGTGTGTGTGTGTGTTTTGGTATCTTTCAGTGTGTGTGTGTTGGTATTTTTCTGTGTGTGTGTGTGTGTGTGTGTTTTGGTATATTTCAGTGTGTGTGTGTTTTGGTATCTTTCAGTGCGTGTGTTGGTATTTTGTGTGTGTGTGTGTGTGTTGGTATATTTCAGTGTGTGTGTTTCAGTATATTTCTGTGTGTGTGTGCTTTGGTATCTTTCAGTGCGTGTGTGTGTGTTGGTATTTTTCTGTGTGTGTGTGTGTGTTGGTATTTTTCAGTGTGTGTGTGTGTTTTGTTATATTTCTGTGTGTGTGTGTTGGTATTTTTCTGTGTGTGTGTGTGTGTTGGTATATTTCTGTGTGTTTTGGTATCTTTCAGTGTGTGTTTGTGTGTTGGTATTTCTCTCTGTGTGTGTGTGTGTGTGTGTGTGTTTTGGTATATTTCTGTGTGTTTTGGTATCTTTCAGTGTGTGTTTGTGTGTTGGTATTTCTCTCTCTGTGTGTGTGTGTTTTGGTATATTTCATTGTGGGTGTGTGTTTTAGTATTTTTCAGTGTGTGTGTGTGTGTGTGTGTCGGTATATTTCAGTGTGTAGGTGTGTGTGTTTTGGTATATTTCTGTGTGTGTGTGTTTTGGTATATTTCAGTGTGTAGGTGTGTGTGTTTTGGTATATTTCAGTGTGTAGGTGTGTGTGTTTTGGTATATTTCAGTGTGTATGTGTGCGTGTTGTGTTTTGGTATATTTCAGTGTGTAGGTGTGTGTGTGTGTGTGTGTGTTTTTGTATATTTCTGTGTGTGTGTGTGTGTGTTTGTGTTTTGGTATATTTCAGTGTGTAGGTGTGTGTGTTTGTGTTTTGGTATATTTCAGTGTGTAGGTGTGTGTGTTTGTGTTTTGGTATATTTCAGTGTGTAGGTGTGTGTGTGTGTGTGTGTTTTGGTATATTTCAGTGTGTAGGTGTGTGTGTTTTGGTATATTTCTGTGTGTGTGTGTTTTGGTATATTTCATTGTGGGTGTGTGTGTTGGTATTTTTCAGTGTGTGTGTGTGTGTGGGTGTATTTCTGTGTGGGTGTGTGTGTTTTGGTATATTTCTGTGTGTGGGTGTGTGTGTTTTGGTATATTTCAGTGTGTAGGTGTGTGTGTGTTTTGGTATATTTCAGTGTGTAGGTGTGTGTGTGTGTGTTTTTTGGTATATTTCAGTGTGTAGGTGTGTGTGTGTGTGTGTGTTTTGGTATTTTTCAGTGTGTGTGTGTGTGTGTGTTGGTATATTTCTCTGTGTGTCTGTGTTTTGGTATATTTCTGTGTGTGTTGGTATTTTTCAGGGTGTGTGTGTGTGTTGGTATATGTGTGTGTGTGTGTGTGTGTGTGTGTTGGTATATTTCTTTGTGTGTGTGTTTTGGTATATTTCAGTGTGTAGGTGTGTGTGTGTTTTGGTATATTTCAGTGTGTAGGTGTGTGTGTGTGTGTTTTTTGGTATATTTCTGTGTGTGTGTGTGTGTGTGTTTTGGTATCTTTCTCTGTGTGTGTGTGTTTTGGTATATTTGTGTTTGTGTGTGTGTTGGTATATTTCTCTCTCTGTGTGTGTGTGTGTGTGTGTTGGTATATTTCTTTCTCTCTGTGTGTGTGTGTGTGTGTGTTGGTAAATTTCTTTCTCTCTCTGTGTGTGTGTGTTGGTATATTTCTCTGTGTGTCTGTGTTTTGGTATATTTCTGTGTGTGTTGGTATTTTTCAGGGTGTGTGTGTGTGTTGGTATATGTGTGTGTGTGTGTGTGTGTGTTTTGGTATATTTCTGTGTGCGTGTGTTTTGGTATTTTTCATTGTATGTTTTGGCATATTTCAGTGTGTAGGTGTGTGTGTGTGTGTGTGTGTTTTGGTATATTTCTGTGTGTGTGTTTTGGTATATTTCATTGTGGGTGTGTGTGTTGGTATTTTTCAGTGTGTGTGTGTGTGTTTTGGTATATTTCAGTGTGTAGGTGTGTGTGTTTTGGTATCTTTCATTGTGGGTGTGTGTTTTGGTATCTTTCATTGTGGGTGTGTGTTTTGGTATTTTTCAGTGTGTGTGTATGTTTTGGTATATTTCTGTGTTTAGGGGGGTGTGTGTGTGTGTGTTTTGGTATCTTTCATTGTGGGTGTGTGTTTTGGTATTTTTCAGTGTGTGTGTATGTTTTGGTATATTTCAGTATGTAGGGGTGTGTGTGTGTGTGTTTTGGTGTCTTTCTCTCTGTATGTGTGTGTGTGTGTGTGTTTTGGTATATTTCAGTGTGTAAGTGTGTGTGTGTTTTGGTATATTTCAGTGTGTAGGTGTGTGTGTGTGTGTGTTTTGGTATATTTCAGTGTGTAGGTGTGTGTGTGTGTGTGTTTTTGTATATTTCAGTGTGTGTGTTTTGGTATTTTTCAGTGTGTAGGTGTGTGTGTTTTGGTATATTTCAGTGTGTATGTGTGCGTGTGTGTGTTTTGGTATATTTCAGTGTGTATGTGTGCGTGTGTGTGTTTTGGTATGTTTCTCTCTCTCTCTCTCTGTGTGTGTGTGTGTTGGTATCTTTCTCTCTGTATGTGTGTGTGTGTGTTTTGGTATATTTCTGTGTGTGTGTGTGTTTTTGTATATTTCAGTGTGTGTGTGTTGGTATATTTCTCTCTCTCTCTCTCTGTGTGTGTGTGTGTGTTGGTATATTTCTCTCTCTCTCTCTCTGTGTGTGTGTGTGAGAGTGTGAGTGTGTGTGTGTGAGTGTGAGTGTGTGTGTGTGTGAGAGTGTGAGTGTGTGTGTGTGTGTGTGTGTGTGTGTGTGTGTGTGTGTGTGTGTGTGTGTGTGTGTGTGTGTGTGTGTGTGTGTGTGTGTGTGTGTGTGTGTGTTTTGGTATATTTCTGTGTGTGTGTGTTGGTATTTTTCTGTGTGTGTGTTTTTGTATATTTCTGTGTGTGTGTGTGTGTTGGTATTTTTGTGTGTGTGTGTGTTTGTGTTTTGGTATATTTCTGTGTGTAGGTGTGTGTGTGTGTGTGTTTTTGTATATTTCTGTGTGTGTGTTTTGGTATTTTTCAGTGTGTGTGTGTGTTGGTATTTTTCAGTGTGTGTGTGTGTTGGTATTTTTCTGTGTGTGTGTGTTGGTATATTTCAGTGTGTGTGTTTCAGTATATTTCTGTGTGTGTGTGTGTGTGTGTTTTGGTATATTTCAGTGTGTAGGTGTGTGTGTGTTTTGGTATATTTCAGTGTGTAGGTGTGTGTGTGTGTGTTTTTTGGTGTGTTTCAGTGTGTAGGTGTGTGTGTGTGTTTTGGTATATTTGTGTGTGTGTGTGTGTGTGTGTTTGTGTATTTTTGTGTGTGTGTGTGTGTGTGTGTGTGTGTATGGTATATTTCAGTGTGTATGTGTGCGTGTGTGTGTTTTGGTATGTTTCTCTCTCTCTCTCTCTGTGTGTGTGTGTGTTGGTATATTTCTCTCTCTCTCTCTGTGTGTGTGTGTGTGTTGGTATATTTCTCTCTCTGTGTGTGTGTGTGTGTGTTGGTATATTTCTCTCTCTGTGTGTGTGTGTGTGTGTTGGTATTTTTCAGTGTGTGTGTGTTTTGGTATATTTCTGTGTGTGTGTGTTGGTATTTTTCTGTGTGTGTGTGTTTTGGTATATTTGTGTGTGTGTGTGTGTTTTGGTATATTTCAGTGTGTAGGTGTGTGTGTTTTGGTATATTTCAGTGTGTAGGTGTGTGTGTTTTGGTATATTTCAGTGTGTAGGTGTGTGTGTGTGTGTTTTTTTGTATATTTCTGTGTGTGTGTGTGTGTGTGTGTGTGTTTTTGTATTTTTGTGTGTGTGTGTTTTTGTATATTTCTGTGTGTGTGTGTTGGTATTTTTCAGTGTGTGTGTGTGTTTTGGTATATTTCTGTGTGTGTGTTTCGGTATATTTCTGTGTGTGTGTGTTGGTATATTTCTGTGTGTGTGTTTCGGTATATTTCTGTGTGTGTGTGTGTGTTGGTATTTTTCAGTGTGTGTGTGTTTGTTTTGGTATATTTCAGTGTGTAGGTGTGTGTGTGTTTTGGTATATTTCTGTGTGTAGGTGTGTGTGTGTTTTGGTATTTTTCAGTGTGTAGGTGTGTGTGTGTTTTGGTATATTTCTGTGTGTGTGTGTGTTTTGGTATATTTCTGTGTGTGTGTTTCGGTATATTTCTGTGTGTGTGTTTCGGTATATTTCTGTGTGTGTGTGTGTTTTGGTATATTTTTGTGTGTGTGTGTGTGTTGGTATATTTCAGTGTGTAGGTGTGTGTGTGTTTTGGTATATTTCAGTGTGTAGGTGTGTGTGTTTGTGTTTTGGTATATTTCAGTGTGTAGGTGTGTGTGTGTGTGTGTGTGTTTTGGTATATGTGAGTGTGTAGGTGTGTGTGTTTGTGTTTTGGTATATGTGAGTGTGTAGGTGTGTGTGTGTTTTGGTATATTTCAGTGTGTAGGTGTGTGTGTGTTTTGGTATATTTCTGTGTGTGTGTTTCGGTATATTTCTGTGTGTGTGTGTGTTTTGGTATATTTCTGTGTGTGTGTTTCGGTATGTTTCTGTGTGTGTGTTTTTGTATATTTCATTGTGGGTGTGTGTGTTGGTATTTTTCAGTGTGTGTGTGTGTGTTTTGGTATATTTCAGTGTGTAGGTGTGTGTGTTTTGGTATATTTCTGTGTGTAGGTGTGTGTGTGTGTGTTTTTTGGTATATTTCAGTGTGTAGGTGTGTGTGTGTGTGTGTTTTTGTTTTTTTCAGTGTGTGTGTGTGTGTGTTTTGGTATTTTTCAGTGTGTGTGTGTGTGTGTGTTGGTATATTTCTCTGTGTGTGTGTGTTTTGGTATATTTCAGTGTGTAGGTGTGTGTGTGTTTTGGTATATTTCAGTGTGTAGGTGTGTGTGTGTGTGTTTTTTGGTATATTTCAGTGTGTAGGTGTGTGTGTGTTGTGTGTGTTTTGGTATATTTCAGTGTGTAGGTGTGTGTGTGTGTTTTGGTATATTTGAGTGTGTGGGTGTGTGTGTGTTTTGGTATATTTCTGTGTGTAGGTGTGTGTGTGTGTGTGTGTGTGTGTTTTGGTATATTTCATTGTGGGTGTGTGTTTTGGTATTTTTCAGTGTGTGTGTGTGTGTTTTGGTATATTTCAGTGTGTAGGTGTGTGTGTGTTTTGGTATATTTCAGTGTGTAGGTGTGTGTGTGTGTGTTTTTTGGTATATTTCAGTGTGTAGGTGTGTGTGTGTGTGTGTGTGTTTTGGTATATTTCAGTGTGTAGGTGTGTGTGTTTTTGGTATATTTCAGTGTGTAGGTGTGTGTGTGTGTTGGTATATTTCTCTCTCTCTCTCTCTGTGTGTGTGTGTGTGTTGGTATATTTCTCTCTCTCTCTCTCTGTGTGTGTGTGTGTGTTGGTATATTTCTCTCTCTGTGTGTGTGTGTGTGTGTTGGTATATTTCTCTCTCTGTGTGTGTGTGTGTGTGTGTGTGTGAGGTGAGGGGAGCTGCTGGGAGGCAGGTGTGAGGAAAAAGCGGCGCTGCTAAAACACAGTCTTGTTTTCTCACACAGGAAGTGTGTGATGATATCTGGTGGTGAAGTGTTGAAGTCTTCCTCGCTGTCTGTCGTTCCTCTTGCTGTTATTTTTTTCATCTCACTCAGCTGCTTTAATTCCCTGTGAGCCTCCATTAGAACCTCCTGACGCTCACCTGGGCAGCACACCTGAGCGTCTCCCGGAGCTCAGGGCTGACTCTCCGCTCTGCTCTGCATCCGCCGGCTGAACGCTGAACCGGGAGCATCGGCCTCCAACTAACTGGCCTACAAATGAGGCATTAAGCATCGGTAATGGGGGTGCAGAAAGGTCACGACTGTATTAATCTGCCGTCTGGGGAATACACCCCCGAGCCCGGATGCTCCGAGACTACTTCTAAAAACAAACCCCGAGCGTGAATAAATATTCATCTGTGCCCCGGCGGCGTATTGATCAGGAGACAAACGGGTGGGAAATGAGTCTGATGTCAAAACATTTGGCTGCCGTTCGGAGCATTTTTCCCTCAGACAGTTTGAGCTCCTGCAGGCAGAGGTCAAAGGTCACCTCAGCTATAAACCTCACACATTCTGAGACAACAGCCTCATTTCAACTCACAGCTCTGATTTTCAGCCAGGAGTTAATTTTCACACAGATATCAGCTTTAGGAACAAACACAGAGTTCCTCTCTTCTGGTTCTTCAGCTCGTTCTTTTCTGTTCTTTAGAACCAAAAACTTAAGTGTTTTTATGTTTTTGTTCAAAATGTTCAGCTGGAATTACTTTACACCAAAAGAAACTTTAAAATAAAAAAATCAGATTTTAATACCAGAATCTGATTTTAATACCAGTTCTTTCTAATCTGTTTGTAAGAGGGAAGATTTGATTTACCTTTCAAAATAAGAGTCTGGCTTCCTAAAAGCTACAGATTTATTGAAGTGATTCATGAAGAACGTGTCTCATCTAAAAATAGGACTGAATTAAAACACAATTAAAAATCTGTGTTTTCTAACTCAGTAGAGGTCAGTCTGTGATTGGCTCCTCTCTCAGGTCAAAGGTCGTGTCGTTCCACTGAAATCAGGATCTGATTTGAATTCACATTTCTAATGAATGATTCTCTTATTTGAGAGGTTACATCAGGGCCTTATCAATTACACGTGAAAGTCAACAGGACACGGATATTAAAATAAGAGAGGTAAAAGTTAATAGTCTGAGAGGTTCTAGTGCAGAACCTGGTGAGCTCTGAACTAGAACCTCGTGTGACACAAACACTTCAGCTGTTTTGACATCAAAAGTATTGAAAGACATTCGGTTGAAGTTTATCAACATGCTGGTTTTCTGTAAGTTAGGAAGTATATTTAAAGGGATTGAGTTCAGCTGCATGGTGGAGCAGCAGGTCGCCGTGGTGCCTCGGAGCACGGAGGTCATGGGTTCGCTCCCGACTGCATGGAGTTAGTGTTGTCTCCGTGGATGCGTGGGTTTCCTCCACAGTCAAAACCATGCCTTATAGGTTACTTGGAGACTATAAATGGTCTCTAGGTGTGAGTGAGAATGTGACTGGTCTGCTTTGTCTCTGTGTGTCCCTGTGATGGACAGGTCAGGTGTCCCCCGCCTCTCGCTCCATGATGGTGGCGATAGACTCCAGCTCCCCGGGACCCTCACTGGAAGAGGAGTCGGTTCAGAATGGATGGATTTGTTTCACTAGTTGTTCATGACGTTTGAAAAGAATCAGATTTGGACCTTTGGACGTGAAGTCAGAGAAGCCCTGGTTCAGACCATTTAAACATGAGAGCTTACTTGGAGTAATAAAAGCTTTCCTGAGTGAACAGGTCTGATGCTTCAGGAACCATGTCCTCTGTCTTAAGGGGGTTGGACGTTATTCCTCATGTTCCTCCATTCGGACTGAGTCCTCGCTAACCAGGTTCCAGGGAGACAAGTTTAAGAAATCCTAACTTTCACTGCTTTGTGTCGTCTTTAGACGACGTTCCTCACAGGAAACCAGCACCATGTTGTTGTTGAGATTTTTCACATCGACTCTAGTTTTTCTAGATTGAACAGCAGTTTTTAGCTCGAGGGGAAAACCAGATTTCAAATGTTACAGCGTGATGGTTTAAAGAGGAAGATGACTGAGGATGTGACCCGGTTAACCACCAGTGAAAATCTGAGAATCCTTTATTAGAAACAAACTCACGTGTTGTGATTTTGTGTTTGATTGAGACCTTTGATTAAGACTTTACAGTATGCAGATGTGTTGTCTGATGATGTCATTGAGTTAAAGCTTCAAACAAGGCGGGGGATAAAATAACTCTTCAGTTAGGCTTTATTTGAAAACAGCTTAAACATGTTGACAGAACAGAAAAGGGTAAACCTGTGAGACAGAAGACACGAGTAACAACAATCTGCTGTGGGTTAAGATTCGACTCCTGGATTCATTTCCTCCTCAGACAGCTGACTGTCAGAATAATTCACAGTAATTAAGTGAGGAGACTTCATGTAAAGACAAGTTAGCTCGTGTTAAAGTGAAAATGAGATCTCACACTCGGTCCAGTAATAATGAAGCTTCTCCCAGAAACAAACCAGCCTCAGCTCGTAGAAAAACCTCAAACCTTTTAAACTTTACTAATGGTTCAATTATTCTGTATTCAGATTAATATTCTGATGAGGTTTATGTCTTTATTTCTTCTTACATTTTTTGAAAGATAGAAAAGCTGAAGATTTTTCCTTTCTTTTGCTCTATAGGTTGTTGTAAAGCGGTGTTTTTAGTGACCTGTCAGCGGTTCTGTCACAACGCTGAGCTCTGGTGAAGAACATGGTGCAAAATAAAAATGATTTCAACAATAAATAAAAAACACCACGGCAGGAGCAGCAACAGGAATCTGAACGATCTGAGAAACCAGGGAGTAAACGTACAGGGAGGGTTGTTACTAATAGGAAACAGGTCACCAGCAGGTGGGAGGAGCTAAACCCTGAGTCCCACTGGGCAGCATTCGCCGTTCCCTCTCGTGAACATCAGGGTGGAGGTTTGAACACGTGAAACAAAATTCACCAGACCAGTCTGGTGTTGAACTCTTACAGGTTAAGAGTCAGACAAACGTGAGACGACTTTGACTTTGTGTCTCCAGCTGCTGCAGCCCAGTGAGACACTGAGTAAACTGGAGATCAAACAACAAATAAACACCAGACTAGAACGCAAAGACAAATAAAAACCACAAACGGTAACATCCTGAGAGGGTTTCAGCGCCACCATGAGTCAGAATCTCTACAATCAGCTGTTATCCATCAAACAGAAATCAAATACACCTGGAGAACAATGACGACGACATGTTGTTTTAAATCATCCTGTGTGTAAACCATCGCACCGCGACAGTAAAACCTTCAGTGAGCTGCTCAGCTCAGGCTGCAGCTCGTCAGTCTGTGATCCAGACTGCTCCCAACGGGAGAGACGGCCTAAAGAACTGGAACACATGCACTGGTTCTGGTGCTCTACACACCTCTGGACCTCTTATGTGCACCACTGATTATAAATCACTTTAGTTAAACTCCATCAGCCAGACTGAGACCGTCCCCCTGTGGTGGATCTGGTCCTTGTTGGATCTGGTCCTTGGTGGAGCGAGCTTTGATGGATCTGGTCCTTGTTGGATCTGGTCCTTGGTGGAGCGAGCTTTGATGGATCTGGTCCTTGTTGGATCTGGTCCTTGGTGGAGCGAGCTTTGATGGATCTGGTCTTGATTTAGTCTCTGTCTCTGTGTTTCAGCGGCGTGGGATTAGCTCGAGCTCACTTTGAGAAGCAGCCTCCATCCAACCTGAGGAAGTCCAACTTCTTCCACTTCGTGCTGGCGCTGTACGACCGGCAGGGCCAGCCCGTTGAGATCGAGAGGACGTCCTACGTGGACTTTGTGGAGAAAGACAAGGTAACGACACACCATGTTCAGTTCTGGTCTGATTTACAGTTTAAAGACCTGAAACAGGTTAAACACAGACTGTCTCATTGGACTAAATAGAGGGTCACAGGAACACTTTCACCTGGTGGTTTTTATTATGCAAATCGTTTCATACCTGGTTTGCCTTCATGTCAAACTGCTGGGAGTCAGAGGTACTTCTAAATCCTTTATTTTGGTATCTGGACACTTGATGCAGCTGACTGCAGGCTTCTCATTTTATTTTTGGATCTATTGAATCAGCAATGGTTATAAATGATCTCAGAAATGCTTTAATTCTGTTTTGAGTTTTTAAACAACCAAAACGCTCTGGTTGGCTCTGATTGGTTAAAAGGTCTGAAGCTGTTGATCCTTTCTGTTTGAACTCGCCTCATCATGAAGTCCAGTTGTGGACAAACAATCCACCAAGGCTCCACCTCACATCCTCCAGGACTTAAAGGGACAGATCAGAACTTTAAGGTTGAAACAACTCCAGTCATAAATAGTTCACAGTGAAAATGAGTAAAGCAGATTTACATCCACTGCATTTTCACTTTAGTGAGTTACTAGCTGCTAATATGGCTAACAGTGCTGCAGATAAACCTAAACCTTTGTGAATATTAGTGGAACTGCTAAAGGTTTATAACAGTCTTCTCAGGGATCCTCAGGTTTAGATGGAGGTGTTTTTGAGTCGTGGTTCGACTCAGAGGGTGTTGAGTGATAAACTCCTCTAATAGCGCTGATGAGGATCTGATGGGAGCCGTAATAACATCAAGGCAGGTTGGGGGGGGGGGGGTTGTTCTCTGATCGGCTGCCAGCTGGCACAAAGTCCACCGCCCACTCTCTCACCTCACCTCTGCTTTGACCTCTAGTCTCTCGCCCCTACACTCTGGGCCTGAGCCAACGCTGCCAGGCAGAGTTGGCATCGAACGGCCGAGCGACGTGGGCTCAGACGGGGGAGAGGAGAGGAATAAAACGGGGAATAAAGGGAGAGAAAAAGGACAGTGGAGGAAGGTCAGAATGGTAAAAATGATGGGATGAAGAGAAAGATTCAGATTTATTTCATTCTGTCTCACTCTGGTGGACAAACATAGACAGGATCTGAAAGACTGCAGAAGCCTTAACCTGTTTAGATGTCTACATGAACACCAGAAGCTTCAGATGTAACCACTAACTGGGACATTCTTCTGCTGTTAAAGTTCTTCTGGACCAGCAAGGTGCTGTTGATGAAATAAAGACCCCTCTGTGACATCTAAAACCAGATTTAGAGCGCTCGACCTGCAGAGGCGGAGCTAGAGAGGTTTCATTATGGAGGTAAAGAGGGAGGAGTTAATGTTGAAGGAAAAGTTTATTAAACTACTGTTAGCTGTCAGCAATTTATTCTTTATTGTTTACCACTCTAAAATATTATTGTATTGACTTGTTTTGATGTCTTTCTTCCTGCTTTTACAGGAATTAAATTATTTAGTAACAAAAAAAAAAAAATCAGCCAGATAAAAACTGAATAGTAAAAATGTAGGTTGGTATAATTTAAAATGTACATATGTAATTATTATAGTAACTTTCCAGGTTTATATACATATTTTTGGCTGATTTATTAGTTGTTGTTTTTTTTAGCCCAACACCGACTTTTTTTTTAGCATTTCTGTTTATTGTTTAACGATCAGTCAAAGGTCACAGGAGAAATCACCCTGCAGATAAAACCTTAATTAAACATTCATTTTAAACCTTAAAGTGCTGTCAATCTTCCGTCCTGTACTTGAATGTTTTTACTGGTTGATGTTTTCCCTTCCCAATATGGCCGACCTTTTGACATATTGCTGTAATGTTCTGTCAACCTACATCTTAGTGGTTACGTCTCTGCTGGGGAAGTGTCCGGTTCAGTTGAGGGGAATTTGAGCAGCAGTGGTCTGTTCATTTCACCTCTAGGCCTTCAGTGATTTCCTCCTCAGTCCAACCTAAAGAATGCACCTCACAATACCATCAGTCCAACGCCACGGCTCCAGAATCACACAGACACATTACATCACCCTTACTAGAGGCTGGTCAATGCACATTTTTGGGTCAGTCTGAACCAAACCGGTGTGTTACGCCGCGGTATCAAGCAGCAGCCTATAGCTCATGAGGATGTGGAAGCTCAGTGACACGCTGCAGGTGATGGATTACTAACAAAATAAAATGACAAAACACAATGAAAATAGAAATAAAATGCTTGGACTCACCAACACGGATCTCCTCCACATCATAGTTTCAAACACCAAACCCATCAGTAGCTAGCAGCAGCCATTCCCTGCTGTATAGTGCCAGCCTTTCTCTGAAGTTCATAGTTCCTTGTCTGAAAATGATGGACAGGTTTTCCCTGCTGGGACAGGATCCCTCCTCCTCCTTCAGCCATCGTGGGTTAAAAAATACACAGATAGCTGTCGGTAGCTAACTACTGAACTCTGGGTTCAGTTTAGATATTTCCACCGCTCGAGACCATATCCAATCACAGGACGCGTTCATGTCAACAAAACATCAGACCTGCTAGCTGGTCTGGAACACACAGACTCGAGAGCTGATTGGCTATCGCAGCTGACTGTTTGTTCCCTTACAGCGGACAGCAGCCTGCTCTGTTGATTCTGAAGGCCTTGGGACAGACTTTAATCTGCCTGACAACACAAGCTAGCTGAAATCTGATTGGATAAAACCCTACTTTAGTATTTAATACTGGGAGCAGCGTAACCAAGTGGATATAATATGATAAGAGGACAAACCAGGGAGAATAATTTTATTTAAAACAAAAACTAAAAGAAAAAGTATATTTATTTTTCTCAGAAAAGTTTTCTGAGTAAGTTTAGACCAGCAAGGAAGGCCTTGCTGGTCCTGGCAGACCACCACTGAGTTTGAGGATTCTACATCAGTGAGTTTGAGCTGAGATTAAAGTTCTGTGGAGATAAAATGTCCACTAACAGGGCAGCAGGGTGGTTGTTCCAGTGGGACTCCACTGGTTCCATCGATGCTGAGCTCATTTCTTAAGTCTCAGGATAAATCAAAGTCCAACAACCTGACTGAATGATTCCAGGGTTAAAAGGCGCCTACATCTCAGGAAACCTGATTTTAATGTCTGTTGTCTGCTGAACCTCTGGTAGACCAGGAGGATCTCTGGACAGAGCAGCCCCCTGTTGGATGATTTTCACCTGTTTCTGTCCAAATCCACCAGTAAACGAGTTGAAGGTTGAGGGTTTTAGTGCAGGGATGTAGGTACGTTCCTCTAGAAGACTTAACCTGCTGGTAATCAAAACGTCAGGACTGAAGTGAGACAGGAGAGTCAAACATCTTATTAATGAACATCTTCTTTCTGTAGTTCTTTTTTGACTTACGGTATTCATTCAGGTAACATCCCAGTGAGATTAAGTCTCTTCTGAGGGAGACCTGGAGGTACTTGGGGTTCAGTATCTAACCTGAGGCCACACCTGGACCGGGGCTCCCTCCTTCCTCCCCATCAGCATCAGTTTGTAGGTTTTATGAGAGCTTTGTGTTTGTTTGTGTGACAGGAGTACAACGGAGAGAAGACCAACAATGGGATCCACTACCGCCTGCAGCTGCTCTACAGTAACGGTAAGACGAGCAGCTTCATCACACCAGTTCCTCTCAGGGAGAAACTCTCAGGAACCACATCAACTACAAGATGCTCATTAGTCAAAACCGAACGGTGGAGTGGTGGAGAACTCCGTCACTTCACAGAAAGAAAGTCCTGGGTTCCATTCCCAGCAGGGTCTTTCCATGTTCACGTGTTCTCCTCATGTTCCCTCTCACAGAACCAGAAACATCCTGGTAGTTCTGAACATACCATCATGTGTGTGTGGTTGGTCCACAGTGTGTGCCCTGCTTCATGGGGCGGCGTGTAGCTCAGTTTCTAGCAACCAGACGGTCGTTGGTTCAATCCCAGCTCCAGCTGGGTTACATTGTTGTTGTCTCCTTGAGCAACACACTTCACCCAGCTTTCCTGCTGGTGGTGGTGAGGAGGGCCCATAGGCACCAGATTGTGTGTGGTGACTCCAGCCTCTGACAGTCTGCCCCAGGGCAGCTGTGGCTAAAAGTGAAGCTAACTGCCATCAGCGTGTGAATGGGTGAATGTGTCTATGTAGTGTGAAGCACTTTGGGAGTTCTAGGACCTAAAAAGCGGTATACAAGTACAGGACATTTACCATTTTGTACCTGTTGACTGCTGTGATAGGCTCCCTAAGCTTTCTATCAGTTTTTTATTCACACCCATCCGCGACATATCTCAAAGTGGGCGGAGTCTCAAAAAGCAAAAAGTAGTTTGTTTATTCAGTTGGCAGACAATTTGATCCAACGTGACTTACAACTGAACCTATCATGCATGTTTACAGCCTGAGAGAGTAACCAGATTACCCAGAGAAAATCCAGGTATGCAAGGGCTGATTCACTACCTCCACGCAGGGAGGACACAGCTGGGATTTGAACCCTCAGCATTTATGCTGCCAAACAACAGTGCTACCAACTGCCCCACTATGCAGCCTACATGATTTCTGATCTCATGATCACAGAGCTGAAGTCTATCCAACATCTAAAAATCAAAGTAAGCGTTTTCATCTTTAGTGATGAGTTGAAGTTTAAAACAGGACCTGCAGACTTTCTAGTTCCTCCCTGTTGCACTATCTTTGCACTGACACCCTAAACTTGATCTGGTTGTTGGAAATGTTTTCATATCTGTATTTGCTGACGTTAAACCTACATGAAACCTTTTTTAAGCAACTCAGATTCGTAGCCTGGATGGATGAAGGTGAGTTAATGATGGCCGTTTCCCCAGGTGAAGCAGTCTGAGCTGGTCTGTAGTCGGGTGATTTAGAATACGCATTAAAGGTCACCTCACCGGACGAGAAGTTTAACTCAGCTGTGCAGTTTTAGGCCTGGAAAAAGTTTCTCATTATCAGAACCGCAGACATCTGGAATCTGTGACGGACCTGAGCTCTGGTTTGTCCATCGAGGTGGTGGTGGGGTTCCTGGGCTGATTGGAAACACACAGCTCGGCTTTGTGCTGGCCCAGATCCAGCCCTAATGCTCTCAGACCCCTGCAGAAGCACCAGATAAAGTGGGACATAAAAGAGCGTTTTCTTCCAGAGGGGGATAAATCACTCTAATATGGAGCGTCGGATTAGCATCGTACGGAGGTAATTGACCTCATCTGCAACTGGGACGGATAGCCGCCATTTAGGCTGCAGACTGAGGAATGAATCATGTCAATTATAAAGCAGAAGAAGCTGCGAGGAAACGGCACGAGAAACAAGACGGCAAAAACCCACAGCATCCAGTACAATTAGAGCTACTGCACCGCTAACAGGTGTTCCCCGCAATCTCCTTCCTCCAACTCATGTTGTGTTTGTGTCACATTTACGCCTGGATGCATAGCTAATAAAAGACAAGCAGTCCTGATTGATATTTAATTTGTCTGAGAACGAGGGTTCCTTGTTCTCCTGGAGGAAGGCGGCAGCGGGGGGCAGAGAGGCGCTTGGCAGTTAGAGGCGGCCCGCCCATAAATAATAAACAGCTCTGCTGCAGCGCTAATGTTAGCGTTAGCAGAGGGTGGGGGATGACACGAACACACAACCAGCACATAAATAATATCACAATTCATTTACAGCACATTATTAGGAGTCACTCTTTTGTTTGGGGGGTTTTCATACTGAGAGCAAATTAGCATAACAGGCTAATGCATGTATTCATGTTGTGTAGCTGAATGTGTGTTGTTTTTGTTTCATTAGTCTGAGTTGTGTGACTGCTTGTATGTTTCAGGAATCAGGACAGAACAGGACCTGTACGTCCGCCTCATCGACTCCATGACCAAACAGGTGAGACGCACACAGGTACACACACAGGTACACACAGGTACACATACAGGTACACACACAGGTACACACACAGGTACAAACAAAGGTACACACACAGGTATACACACAGGTACACACAAAGGTACACATACAGGTACACACACAGGTACAAACAAAGGTACACACACAGGTACACACACAGGTACACACAAAGGTACACATACAGGTACACACACAGGTACACACACAGGTACAAACAAAGGTACACACACAGGTATACACACAGGTACACATACAGGTATACATACAGGTACACACACAGGTACACACACAGGTATACACACAGGTACACATACAGGTACACACACAGGTATACACACAGGTACACACACAGGTATACACACAGGTATACATACAGGTATACATACAGGTACACACACAGGTACACACACAGGTATACATACAGGTACACACACAGGTATACATACAGGTATACATACAGGTACACACACAGGTACACATACAGGTATACATACAGGTACACACACAGGTACACATACAGGTATACACACAGGTACACACACAGGTACACACACAGGTATACATACAGGTACACATACAGGTACACACACAGGTATACACATAGGTACACACACAGGTATACATACAGGTATACACACAGGTACACACACAGGTATACATACAGGTATATACACAGGTACACACACAGGTATACACACAGGTACACACACAGGTATACATACAGGTACACACACAGGTACACATACAGGTACACATACAGGTATACATACAGGTACACATACAGGTATACATACAGGTATACATACAGGTACACACACAGGTATACATACAGGTACACACACAGGTACACATACAGGTATACACACAGGTACACATACTGGTACACACACAGGTATAAACACACAGGTACACACACAGGTATACAACAGGATACACATACTGGTACACACACAGGTATAAACACACAGGTACACATACAGGTAACACACAGGTACACATACAGGTACACACACAGGTACACACACAGGTACACACACAGGTACACATACAGGTACACATACAGGTACACACACAGGTACACATACAGGTATACATACAGGTATACATACAGGTACACATACAGGTATACATACAGGTATACATACAGGTACACACACAGGTATACACACAGGTACACACACAGGTACACACACAGGTACACAACAGGTACACACACAGGTACACACACAGGTACACACACAGGTACACACACAGGTACACATACAGGTATACATACAGGTACACATACAGGTATACATACAGGTATACATACAGGTACACACACAGGTATACATACAGGTACACACACAGGTACACACACAGGTACACACACAGGTACACACACAGGTACAAACACACAGGTACACACACAGGTACACACACAGGTACACACACAGGTATACACACAGGTATACACACAGGTACACATACAGGTATACATACAGGTACACATACAGGTACACACACAGGTACACACAGGTATACACACAGGTACACATACAGGTACACATACAGGTATACATACAGGTATACACACAGGTACACATACAGGTACACATACAGGTACACATACAGGTATACATACAGGTACACACACAGGTATACATACAGGTACACATACAGGTATACATACAGGTACACACACAGGTACACATACAGGTACACACACAGGTAAACATACAGGTACACACACAGGTACACATACAGGTATACACACAGGTACACACACAGGTACACATACAGGTATAAACACACAGGTACACATACTGGTACACACACAGGTATAAACACACAGGTATAAACACACAGGTACACACACAGGTATACATACAGGTATACACACAGGTACACATACAGGTATACATACAGGTACACATACAGGTACACATACAGGTACACATACAGGTACACATACAGGTATACACACAGGTACACATACAGGTATACATACAGGTATACATACAGGTATACACACAGGTACACATACAGGTACACATACAGGTACACATACAGGTACACACACAGGTATACACACAGGTACACACACAGGTATACATACAGGCACACACACAGGTACACATACAGGTATACATACAGGTATACATACAGGTATACACACAGGTACACACACAGGTACACATACAGGTACACATACAGGTACACACACAGGTACACACACAGGTATACATACAGGTACACACACAGGTATACATACAGGTACACACACAGGTACACATACAGGTACACATACAGGTATACATACAGGTACACATACAGGTATACATACAGGTATACATACAGGTACACACACAGGTATACATACAGGTACACACACAGGTACACATACAGGTATACACACAGGTACACACACAGGTACACATACAGGTACACATACAGGTATACACACAGGTACACATACAGGTATACATACAGGTATACATACAGGTATACACACAGGTACACACACAGGTATACATACAGGTACACACACAGGTATACATACAGGTACACATACAGGTACACATACAGGTACACATACAGGTATACATACAGGTACACACACAGGTACACATACAGGTACACATACAGGTATACACACAGGTACACATACAGGTATACACACAGGTACACACACAGGTACACACACAGGTATACACACAGGTACACATACAGGTACACATACAGGTACACATACAGGTACACACACAGGTACACACACAGGTACACACACAGGTACACATACAGGTATACACACAGGTACACATACAGGTACACATACAGGTACACACACAGGTACACATACAGGTATACATACAGGTATACACACAGGTACACACACAGGTATACACACAGGTACACACACAGGTACACACACAGGTACACACACACAGGTATAAACATACAGGTACACATACAGGTACACATACAGGTACACATACAGGTACACATACAGGTATACATACAGGTACACACACAGGTACACACACAGGTACACACACAGGTACACATACAGGTACACACACAGGTACACACACAGGTACACACACAGGTACACATACAGGTACACATACAGGTACACATACAGGTACACACACAGGTACACATACAGGTATACATACAGGTATACATACAGGTATACACACAGGTACACATACAGGTACACATACAGGTACACATACAGGTACACACACAGGTACACATACAGGTATAAACACACAGATACACATACTGGTACACACACAGGGATAAACACACAGGTATAAACACACAGGTACACACACTGGTACACATACAGGTATACATACAGGTACACATACAGGTATACATACAGGTATACATACAGGTACACACACAGGTATACATACAGGTACACACACAGGTACACATACAGGTATACACACAGGTATAAACATACAGGTACACATACTGGTACACACACAGGTATACACACAGGTATACATACAGGTACACATACAGGTACACACACAGGTACACACACAGGTATACATACAGGTACACACACAGGTACACATACAGGTACACATACAGGTATACATACAGGTACACATACAGGTATACATACAGGTATACATACAGGTACACACACAGGTATACATACAGGTACACACACAGGTACACATACAGGTATACACACAGGTACACATACAGGTATACATACAGGTATACATACAGGTATACACACAGGTACACATACAGGTACACATACAGGTACACATACAGGTACACACACAGGTACACATACAGGTACACATACAGGTACACACAGGCACACACACAGGTACACACACAGGTACACACACAGGTACACATACAGGTACACATACAGGTACACACACAGGTACACATACAGGTACACACACAGGTACACACACAGGTACACACACAGGTACACATACAGGTACACACACAGGTACACACACAGGTACACACACAGGTACACACACAGGTACACACACACAGGTATAAACACAGGTACACACACACAGGTACACACACAGATATAAACACACAGGTACACACACTGGTACACACACAGGTATAAACACAGGTATACACACACAGGTACACACACTGGTACACACACAGGTATACATACAGGTACACACACAGGTACACACACAGGTACACATACAGGTACACATACAGGTACACACACAGGTACACACACACGTATAAACACACAGGTACACACACAGGTACACACACAGGTATAAACACAGGTACACACACACAGGTACACACAGGTATAAACACAGGTACACACACAGGTATAAACACACAGGTACACACACAGGTATAAACACACAGGTACACATACAGGTACACACACAGTACACATACAGGTACACATACACGTACACACACAGGTACACACACAGGTACACATACAGGTATACACACAGGTACACATACAGGTATACATACAGGTATACATACAGGTACACACACAGGTACACATACAGATACACACACAGGTACACACACAGGTATAAACACACAGGTACACATACTGGTACACACACAGTTATACACACACAGGTACACATACTGGTACACACACAAGTACACACACAGGTACACACACAGGTACACACACAGATACACACACAGGTACACACACAGGTACACACACAGGTACACATACTGGTACACATACAGGTATAAACACACAGGTACACATACAGGTACACACACAGGTACACACAAGGTACACACACAGGTACACACACAGGTACACATACAGGTACACATACAGGTACACACACAGGTACACATACAGGTACACATACAGGTACACACAAAGGTACACACACAGGTACACATACAGATACACACACAGGTACACACACAGGTACACACAAAGGTACACATACAGGTACACATACAGGTACACACAAAGGTACACACACAGGTACACATACAGATACACACACAGGTACACACACAGGTACACACACAGGTACACACACAGGTACACATACAGATACACACACAGGTACACACACAGGTACACACACAGGTACACATACAGGTACACATACAGGTACACACACAGATACACACACTGGTACACACACAGGTACACACAAAGGTACACACACAGGTACACATACAGGTACACACAAAGGTACACACACAGGTACACATACAGATACACACACAGGTACACACACAGGTACACACACAGGTACACACACAGGTACACATACAGGTACACATACAGGTACACACACAGGTACACATACAGATACACACACAGGTACACACAGGTACACACACAGGTACACACACAGGTACACATACAGGTACACATACAGGTACACACACAGGTACACATACAGGTACACATACAGGTACACATACAGGTACACATACAGGTACACATACAGGTACACACACAGGTACACATACAGGTACACACAAAGGTACACATACAGGTATACATACAGGTATACAGACAGGTATACACACAGGTACACACAAAGGTACACACAGGTATACACACAGGTATAATAATAATAATTAATCCTATAATGATCTCCTTGGGGACATTCATCTCTGCATTTGACCCATCCTCATTGTTTGAGGAGCAGTGGGCTGCCAATTCAGAATGGCGCTCGGGAGGTGGTTGTTGGAGGGTTCAGTATCTTGCCAAAAGATACTTTGACACATGGCCGGGCCAGGGTTTGAACCCACGCTCTCTGACATGGGAGGTGATCTCTCTTGCCACTGCGCCATGGTCACCCTCTATACACACAGGTACACACACAGGTGTAAACACACAGGTACACATACTGGTACACACAGGTATAAACACAGGTACACACACACAGGTACACACAGGTATAAACACAGGTACACACACACAGGTACACACACAGGTGTAAACACACAGGTACACATACTGGTACACACACAGGTATAAACACAGGTACACACACACAGGTACACACAGGTATAAACACAGGTACACACACACAGGTATAAACACACAGGTACACATACTGGTACACACACAGGTATAAACACACAGGTACACATACTGGTACACACACAGGTATAAACACACATATAAACACACAGGTAGGTATAACACACAGGTACACAAACACAGTACGTAACAACGGTACACAACAGGTATAAACACACAGGTACACATACTGGTACACACACAGGTATAAACACACAGGTATAAACACACAGGTACACATACTGGTACACACACAGGTAAACACACAGGTACACATACAGGTAAACACACAGGTACACATACAGGTACAGGTACACATACAGTATACACACACAGGTACACATACTGGTACACACACAGGTATAAACACACAGGTACACATACTGGTACACACACAGGTATAAACACACAGGTACACATACAGGTATAAACACACAGGTACACATACAGGTACACACACAGGTACACACACAGGTACACATACAGGTACACACACAGGTACACACACAGGTACACACACAGGTACACACACAGGTATAAACACACAGGTACACACACAGGTATAAACACACAGGTACACATACTGGTACACACACAGGTATAACACACAGGTACACATACAGGTACACATACAGGTACACACACAGGTACACATACAGGTACACACACAGGTATAAACACACAGGTATACACACAGGTACACATACAGGTACAAACACACAGGTACACATACTGGTACACACACAGGTATAAACACACAGGTACACATACAGGTATAAACACACAGGTATAAACACACAGGTACACATACAGTTATAAACACACAGGTACACATACTGGTACACACACAGGTATAAACACACAGGTATAAACACACAGGTACACATACTGGTACACACACAGGTATAAACACACAGGTACACATACAGGTATAAACACACAGGTACACACACAGGTACACATACAGGTACACATACAGGTACACATACAGGTACACATACAGGTACACATACAGGTACACACACAGGTACACACACAGGTACACATACAGGTATAAACACACAGGTACACATACTGGTACACACACAGGTATAAACACACAGGTACACATACAGGTATAAACACACAGGTACACATACTGGTACACACACAGGTATAAACACACAGGTACACATACTGGTACACACACAGGTATAAACACACAGGTACACATACAGGTATAAACACACAGGTACACATACTGGTACACACACAGGTATAAACACACAGGTACACATACAGGTATAAACACACAGGTATAAACACACAGGTACACATACAGTTATAAACACACAGGTACACATACTGGTACACACACAGGTATAAACACACAGGTATAAACACACAGGTACACATACTGGTACACACACAGGTATAAACACACAGGTACACATACAGGTATAAACACACAGGTACACATACTGGTACACACACAGGTATAAACACACAGGTATAAACACACAGGTACACACACAGGTACACATACAGGTACACATACAGGTACACATACAGGTACACACACAGGTACACATACAGGTACACACACAGGTACACAACAGGTACACATACAGGTATAAACACACAGGTACACATACTGGTACACACACAGGTATAAACACACAGGTACACATACAGGTATAAACACACAGGTACACACACAGGTATAAACACACAGGTATAAACACACAGGTACACATACTGGTATAAACACACAGGTGCACACACAGGTATAAACACACAGGTATAAACACACAGGTACACATACAGGTATAAACACACAGGTACACATACAGGTATAAACACACAGGTACACACACAGGTATAAACACACAGGTATAAACACACAGGTACACATACAGGTATAAACACACAGGTACACACACAGGTATAAACACACAGGTATAAACACACAGGTATAAACACACAGGTACACATACTGGTACACACACAGGTATAAACACACAGGTATAAACACACAGGTATAAACACACAGGTACGCGGCAACTGTGACTCAGTGGCAAGAAAGTTTGCCTCCCATGTGGGAGAGTGTGGGTTCAATCCCCAGCCATGTGTCGAAGTATCTTTGGGCAAGATACTGAACCTCCAACTGCCTCCTGTGCTCCACCAAAAATGTCTGCCCTCTGCTCCCTCAGGGATGGGCCAAATGCAGAGAACAAATTCCACTACGTTGTACTGAGGTATAGCCACTCAAGTGGCCACAAATTCCCCCTTTCCCTTTCCCTTTCCCTACACACACAAGTATTAACACAGATATACACACAGCTACTTTAGGATGGCAGCAAAATATTTTAGCTTTTACTCTTGCCTAGGTGTTAGCTCAGAGTGTTAGCTCAGATTAGCTGTTAGCTCAGATTAGCTGTTAGCTCAGAGTGTTAGCTCAAATTAGCTGTTAGCTCAGATTAGCTGTTAGCTCGGATTAGCTGTTAGCTCAGATTAGCTGTTAGCTCATCCCTCCTGAATGATGAAAACTATTTCTCTGATCAGAGGCAATTCAGGAAACTACACTGAATAACATACTAATTATTTATACATTTTACACAAACACTTCAGAATAGATACATTGTTTCTTTAAGAATGAGAAGAAGAAAAGACTTTATTTTCTTTCTACCAGAATAAAACAAAGCTTGTTTGGTGGCCAGGAGTCTCCAGCAGAAATTTGCATGAGCTCTATATAAACTATATATTAGAGGAAACAGTAATAAGGAGGAAATTAGATAATAAAGAAGCTATCTGTAGAATAAACACATGAATAAAGTAAATTAGTAATAAATAAGTGTTATAATGAGGATGAGAGAAGAGCAGTAATAAAGTCAGTGCTGTGGATTCATATTTACAGGTTGCACATTATTTACAGGATGTTCCAGGTTTTACACATTTACTCATTCCTGTTTGTAGTAAATTAATTTGACCTGGTGCATTTCAGCAGCTTATAGTGGGGTGGTGGGGGGTGTTTGTGTACACAATAAAGAATAAACCCACAACTAGAGCTTGAAGCGAGCAGCCGAGGTCCAACAACATCAGCTCCAATTAGAGCTCGTAAATGTTCAGGAATCACTTCACAGTTTGCAGCTGTAAATCAGGTTTTGTCACCCTGTGAATGAAATGTGCATGAAATTTAATTTGGTCACATTGAAAGAAATAAATGTGTGAAGTTCCACGAAGACGCTAGGAAAACAGAGGTGCTTCAGAGAACATCTGTTCACAGATAGGAAGCAGAAAACTGTCAAAGCGTTTCGTGTGAGTCTGGAGCTCCATGTGTGAAGTCTGAAGCAGCGTTTCCTTCTTCACCAGCTTTCCTATTTGTGTCCAAGATGAACTCTGATCCATTCAGACCTGCAGGGTTCTGTTACAGGTCTCCTGTTAACCTTTGACCACTTCCTTTCACTCACAGCTTCTCCTTTTAAAACACTTGTAGATCCAGCCTCCTCCTCCTCCTCCTCCTCATTACTTTCCTAAAGTTCAGCAGCCCTGATGTGTTTTCCTTTCCATCCAGCGTAACCTGGTCTCCAGCTCCCTCCAGATCCTCCCACCTTTCCGGTTTTCACTCACTCAGGTCCCCGTGTGGGATTTCAACCTGTGAACGGCTTCCCTGCCAAAAAAAACCCACAAATATTTCCAAATTCCAGTCGATCCGACCTCCCAGACTCCTTTTTCCTCCAGTCCATCACTCAGAAACGTTAACGTCAGGATATTTATCCAGAAACGCTCAACCAGAGCGCGCGTTACACTCTGTAAGAATTTGTGCTCATGTTCATTTTCCAAAGTTTGGCTCGTATCAGGTAACACTGTGCAGCTTTGATTTGACTTTCTCAACGTTAGACTTGCATTGTGAACTCTGTTTAGTGAGAGATTTTCTTTGTGTCTGAATGAATCCAAAGATAGCAACAGCTTTACACCCACGCATCAATACACACAGCAGATAATATTTACACAAGACTTTAGGCTGCTCTGAGATCAGTTAACATACAGCACAAATGATCTCCAGACGCGTTAAACCCTCAGTCACGGCCGACACACCCGGCTCGGCCCGTCGGCATGTCACCGATCGATTAGCCAGCAGCTCTCCAACAAAGCGCCAGCCGATCAATACGCCCTAACGCGGCACCGCGACGGCACACTGGAGACAATAATCCTGACACCTCCTCCACCGTGACAAACACACACTCCGCTCTCCACCTTCACCTCCTACATGACACCCCATCGGTCTGCAGTCGGACCTGACAGGCGGGTCGGCTGGAGTCCCCTCGGATCGATGAGGTCCCGCCGCGCGCCTGTCAGCGGCCTCGCCACATTAATGCAGATCGGCCCGAGCAGAGCCGCTTTATGGAGGAGAAACTGAAATATTCTGAGAAATAAACACAAATCAAACATGTATTTCCACCTGAAATGACACCAAACCTATAAAAATATCCATCTGTTTTCTAAGGTGTTCTCATGGTTTACATTTTCTTCATTGTATCTTTAAATAAATCTCATCCTTTTCTTTTAACATGGTCAGTAAAAATAAAATAATAATAACTGATTTAAAACCTTTACACACAATGTTTTTACCTTAGGAGAGAAAAGATACGTTTAGGTTTTCAGGTAAAGCCTCCTTCTTCTTCTGAGATGTTCCTCAATGTTCTCCTTCTAGAAACACTGGGGCGTGTTCTCCAGAGAACTCCTGAACTCACATTAGTCTGAGAATTTAAATGTTTAGGTTTATAAAAATATGTTATTTTATTTTGGAAATATTGAATCATTTGGATTTTTTTATAAAGAGATTCAACTTTTCCTTTGTTGGAAAAATGATCTAATATTTTCACATTTTTATTATTCAAAAAATCATAAGAATGAACCTTCAACAGCTGAGCTTCGTCCTGTTCTGTAAAGAGAATACATAGAGATAAAAGAAAAGATAAACATAGTGCAAAACATTTTATTGATGATTAAAAGGTTTAAAGTGTTTTGAATGTTTTTAATTGATAAAAAAGTCCAAATGTTTTACAAAAGGAAAAAAATTCTACTTAAAAAATGCATCAGTGATCCATTAAAGGAATCAAGTCCTGAAACGATGCTGTGGGGGCTAACCTGCTAACAAGCATGAAGGTGGACACACACACACACACACACACACACACACACACACACACACACACACACACACACACACACACACTGGCACACGGGACACATAGATGAGGAAAGATGATGTATAAATATCGACCAGCAAATCTACAAATTGTATATGTATATAGAGAGAGAGTGTGTGTGTGCGCGTGTGCGTTTGTGCGTGTGTGCACATGTGTGTGCGTGTGTGTGTGTCCCTGATGCTTTCCACATCCCTCCTGGTCAAACTGGAGTGTTTTAATCCAGAGGAGCCCGAATCAGGATCAATAATGCAGAAGTGGTCGTTACCCTAAAAGTATTGTCCCCCAGGGATGTGTGTGTGTGTGTGTGTGCAGAGTTTAAGTCTGTTTTTATCATAAAGGTGGATGATGTAGCGTGGTGGGTCATTGCAGGAAGAGAGGAGGAGGTCTGAGGACACACACACACACACACACACACACACACACACACACACACACACACACACACACACACACACACACACACACACACACACACACACACACACCCCTCCTTGCTGTTAGTGAAGTTCCTTGACAATAACTAAGTATTACAGGAACCTTGTGTGGGGGCGAACAGCTGTAACCCTCACCTGGTTGACGTCTCTGTGTGTCTTCAGAGTAAATGGGTTTACCTGTGCAGAGAACTGGACCAGCCTGCTGTGAGTCTGAGTTTAAATGTTTTGGGTCAGAATGTTTCAGCTTCCTGTTTCTGTCCCGTCAGCCCATCCTGTACGAAGGTCAGGACAAGAACCCGGAGATGTGCCGCGTCCTGCTGACCCATGAGATCATGTGCAGGTAACACTCTCTTTATTTCTGACAGCATGTGGTTTCAACCCAGTGGTGTGTAAATGTGTGTTCAGTAGGGTGGGCCTTATCAGACCACGTACAGGAAATCCTGAAACCCAGTCATCTGGAGATAACCATAAATAAACTAATTAATGACGTGTAAGTGGGCGGAGCCACACAGTCTGGGGTGATAACCTACACAGATATCATATATGATGGCTAGATGTCGCTTCTGAGGTTTGAAACAGTCCGGGGAGGTCCGGAATACCGTGGGTAGCGAGGGTCAGTTCATAATCCATGGTTGCAGCAGTGTTAGGCTCATGATGGATTAGGAGTGAAAACGGCGTGTTTTCTTCCCCTGAGCCAGAGGTGAGGTCGGCCGTGTGGTTTGGTACCCACACAAGCGAGGCCGTCTCCAGGAGGAGCTCAGCTGTGTAGCAGGTGACAGCAAGCGGTTGTCTCATCAAAGATTGAATGAGAACTGACGACTTCCGGGAGTGGAGCATCAGCTCCAGGGCACTGTGTGTTGAGGTGGACCAATGGGATTGAGTCTCTTAAAGTGGACAATGGGAGAGGGTATTACTAAGTCACATGACCCAGGTCTTTAAAGTCATATTTACCTTAATGAAGGAAGTATGAAATAATACTGATTTAACCTTTAGCAAAGTAGAAATATGTAATACTGAAGCTGGATCAAACATTCATAACACTGTAGTAGAAAGTGCTTTAATCACATTAAGACATTTCTGAACAGTAGATTTAAAGTCTCATTTAGAAAGAGACACCAAGGAGTCTTTGAGGTTATTATTACTAAAAAGAGTCCTGTGGAATCTTCTGGAAAAATCGATCTGGACACCTGGAGGAATGTTGATTCAGGTTAAAACGTAATAAAGAGTCATTATAATCCAAGTTATTGGGAAAAAAGAGGATTATTGTTTGTGTGATGGTCAAGGGGTCAAAGGTCATACATATAGCGTATTTGATAACGCTACACTTGAGATAGGATACTTTCACAATTTATGAGTTTCCCAACCATTATCAATATATTTCACAGCCTGACGTTTATAACAAAGCAGACCGTTTGGAAATAGGTTAAAAATTGAGCAAGTTAGCGGTATTTAATAGTACATGCGCCATTGACACCAATGTTAAGAAAGGGGGCAGATATCTGTGGTAAGATGGCCGCCACGTAGCTACGTCAGGGTCCATTGGCAAACAGCGCGGGTAAGATATCTAGCCTTTACATATGATATCTATGATAACCTAAAGTATGTTTGAAGTCAGTAAAAAACCCAGAAGAAGAAGAGGAAGGAGTTGCCCGTCCCTAGTGTTGATACCAGCTGTTCTCAGAGTGTGTTTCAAACCTGGAACATGTTTGAATTTCCAGGGTTTCAGATGCTAAACATGAAATAAATCAAAACATTGGCCTTATGATGGAGGAGGAGTCAGGGCTGAAAACATGTTTGTAGTTGTGCGTTTGGCTGCAGTTGTGTGTTTTTTGTGTGTCTGGACGAGAGAGAAGCGAGCAGCTGTTGGTTTGTCGTTCATCACACCAATCAACACGTTTCCTGCCCTGCGTGTCTCTGCTGTTGTCTGTGAGTTAATGGTTTTACTGGTTCAGACTGAGGAGTGAGAACGCAGACGAGTGTGTGTTCTGGGTGAAAATGGGACACACACCAACAGAATCTGAGGCCTCGGTCTGAGCTGGAGCTGGTTGTTTCTCCACATCCAGACCAGAAAACATAAATCTGTTGGTCTAATTAAAGCCTCCTGATGGGACCTGGTCTCCACAGGAACCAAACTGCTCTGAAGACTAACCGTGTGGTCAACTGGTGAGAGTGAACTGGTTAGAGTAAACTAGTTAGTCAACAGGTGAGAGTCAACTGGTTAGAGTGAACTGGTTAGAGTAAACTAGTCAGTCAACAGGTGATAGTCAACTGGCTTAGAGTGAACTGGTTAGAGTAAACTAGTTAGTCAACAGGTGATAGTTAACTGGTTAGAGTGAACTGGTTAGAGTAAACTAGTTAGTCAACAGGTGAGAGTCAACTGGTTAGAGTGAACTGGTTAGAGTAAACTAGTCAGTCAACAGGTGAGAGTCAACTAGTTAGAGTGAACTGGTTAGAGTAAACTAGTCAGTCAACAGGTGATAGTCAACTGGTTAGAGTGAACTGGTTAGAGTAAACTAGTCAGTCAACAGGTGAGAGTCAACTGGTTAGAGTGAACTGGTTAGAGTAAACTAGTCAGTCAACAGGTGATAGTAAACTGGTTAGAGTGAACTGGTTAGAGTAAACTAGTCAGTCAACAGATGAGAGTCAACTGATGAGAGTGAACTGGTTAGAGTAAACTAGTCAGTCAACAGATGAGAGTCAACTGATGAGAGTGAACTGGTTAGAGTAAACTAGTCAGTCAACAGGTGAGAGTCAACTGGTTAGAGTGAACTGGTTAGAGTAAACTA
This sequence comes from Callopanchax toddi, assembly GCA_006937965.1. Taxonomy (NCBI): domain Eukaryota; kingdom Metazoa; phylum Chordata; class Actinopteri; order Cyprinodontiformes; family Nothobranchiidae; genus Callopanchax; species Callopanchax toddi. The sequence continues at coordinate 600,111 of SSNR01000274.1, read as the reverse complement.
GTCAGTCAACAGGTGAGAGTCAACTAGTTAGAGTGAACTGGTTAGAGTAAACTAGTCAGTCAACAGATGAGAGTCAACTGGTGAGAGTGAACTGGTTAGAGTAAACTAGTCAGTCAACAGGTGAGAGTCAACTGGTTAGAGTGAACTGGTTAGAGTAAACTAGTTAGTCAACAGGTGATAGTCAACTGGTTAGAGTGAACTGGTTAGAGTAAACTAGTCAGTCAACAGGTGAGAGTTAACTGGTTAGAGTAAACTAGTTAGTCAACAGGTGAGAGTCAACTGGTGAGAGTGAACTGGTTAGAGTAAACTAGTCAGTCAACAGGTGAGAGTTAACTGGCTTTAGAGTGAACTGGTTAGAGTAAACTAGTCAGTCAACAGGTGAGAGTTAACTGGTTAGAGTAAACTAGTTAGTCAACAGGTGATCGTCAACTGGTTAGCGTGAACTGATTAGAGTAAACTAGTCAGTCAACAGGTGAGAGTCAACTGGTTAGAGTGAACTGGTTAGAGTAAACTAGTTAGTCAACAGGTGAGAGTCAACTAGTTAGAGTGAACTGGTTCAAGTGAACTGGTTAGAGTAAACTAGTTTGTCACCAAACGACGCAAATTAAACTAGACGCAGTGATGCGGAGTGGTTTGGTGTGGGGCAGAAGTTTTCATATGTGCAGAACCAACAGGTCCAAAAAAACCCTAACCCGCACATCACTATCCAGTAGTAACAATACATGTTAGTGTGTGTGTGAGGTCCTACAGGTAACCTGTCTGCTTATTAAAGGAGTTGTTGTGAATCAGAACCTAAGTCAGGTGGGTGGGGGAGCAGCAGGGAACCACAGACTGTCATCCTCCAGCTCCTTCACCAGCTCCTCCACCAGTTCCTCTTCCTCCACCAGCTCCTCCTGGAACCATGGTCTCAGATCTGGAGGTGCTCAGCTGTGAACCTTCCCAGGAGGAGCTGAAGGTCAGAGCCTGATGAAGCTAGAGGACTACATCATCTGCTAGAAGCAGCGCTGAGATCCCTGGACATTGAGCTGGTTTCTGCTGGTCTAAACCCTCAGAGGACTTCTGAAGCTTGTAGGTTTCTAGTTTAACGATGAAAAACCCTTTTTGATTCTCCTGGTTTGTTTCTTCAGCAGGTGGCTGATGAACTGTTTCTGTTCTAACGTCATTCCACTTGTTGTCATCTCTCTGAGCCTCCATCCATCCAACAATCTGTGTGTGTGTGTGTGTGTGTGTGTGTGTGTGTGTGTTCATGTGGCATTATTAAGCAGCTCTCTCCCTGATGGATGTTGTTTCCATCTGCTAATTAGTGAGGGATCGGTCTCTGTCCCCGATGAGGACGCCTCGGTTGGTCTGTCTACCTGGATGACACACCTCTGGGTGTAGCAGCTGTTGGAGTTTGTCCAGGTGGAGGAGCAGCTTGTTGGAGCTTAGTGGCGATGTGTGTTGTTTCACATCATCTTAGTGTTCCTGTAGGTTCAGTTTCTTCTCCCCCAGCAGAAAGCAGCTTTTTAAGACCAGAAAGTCTTTTTTAATTAGTTAGCTTCCATCCATTTATTGATCCTTTTCTTGCAGGCTATGCAGAGCCATGTTGTTTATAATGATTCATTAATGGTAATAATTTGAATTATTGTTGGATGGAGCTTGGAGTGAGCAACAAAATATGATATAAACACCAGGAAATTCATGCACTTGATCAATAATTCAAGGCCTGGTCATTCCGAGCTTTTCTGTTGCATCGATCTCATGCAGCTCCTAACAATGATGAAAGTGTTGTTAAACGAAACGCTGAGCAGAATCAGAAACCACTCTGTGAGTATGCAGAGTTCCTAAAGGAGGAGGAACCCCCCCCCCCCCAGAGTTCCTGTAGGAGGAGACCCCACCAGGGTTCTTAAAGGAGGAGAACCCCCCCAGAGTTCCTGTAGGAGGAGACCCCACCAGGGTTCTTAAAGGAGGAGAACACCCCCCAGAGTTCCTGAAGGAGGAGACCCCCCCAGGGTTCATGAAAGATGAGACCCCCCCGAGAGTTCCTGAAGGATGAGACCCCCCCAGGGTTCATGAAGGAGGAGACCCCCCAGGGTTCCTGAAGGAGGAGAACCCCCCCAAGAGTTCCTGAAGGAGGAGACCCCCAAGGTTCCTGAAGGAGGAGACCCCCCCAGGGTTCATGAAAGATGAGACCCCCCCGAGAGTTCATGAAGGAGGAGATCTCCCCAGAGTTCATGAAGGAGGGGAACACCCCAGGGTTCATGAAGGAGGAGAACCCCCCCCAGAGTTCCTGAAGGAGGAGACCCCCCCAGGGTTCATGAAAGATGAGACCCCCCCAAGAGTTCCTGAAGGATGAGACCCCCCCAGGGTTCATGAAGGAGGAGACCCCCCAGGGTTCCTGAAGGAGGAGAACCCCCCCAAGAGTTCCTGAAGGAGGAGACCCCCAGGGTTCATGAAGGAGGAGACCCCCCCAGGGTTCATGAAGGATGAGACCCCCCCCAGAGTTCATGAAGGATGAGACCCCCCCAGGGTTCATGAAGGAGGAGAACCCCCCCAGGGTTCATGATGGAGGGGAACCCCCCAGGGTTCATGAAGGAGGAGACCCCCACCAGAGTTACTGAAGGAGGAGAACCCTCCCAGGGTTCATGAAGGAGGAGACCCCCACCAGAGTTCCTAGTTCTTTCAGGGTGAACTGACCTCAAACAGAGCCTGCTGGAAAGATTCTTTTTTTATTAGAGCTGATCACAGGTTGCTGGTTCCTAGAACTCGGAGGTTCTCCTAAAATGGATTTAACAGAATAATGAGTCAGACCTCAGTGTAAAAATAAAGCGCTCAAAACATTTCATTATGTGAGGTTCTGAAGATTCTGTAGATTCTGTGGGTTCTGTAGGTTCTGTGGGTTTAAGTTCTATTTATGTATTGTAGGACTTCTTGGTTTTACTGACTTGATTTAGCTGGTATTATATTTTCGCGGTTCCTTTCCTTTCCTGTGGTTTGGTTCTCTGTATTTGTTCTACCTGGGTTCCTTTATTTACTGACAGATCTCTGTATAACTGAATTCATTCATGTTTCAGTCTGTTCAGCAGTTAGTTCTTAAATAGAACACTCATTTGGATTTCATGATCCTTGTTTGGTTTGGATCCTTCAGAACCTGCTCTGGTTCTTGATTCTAATGAGAGTTGGAAGCTGCTTGCAGTTATCTGTAGTCTTTTTATTGCATCACTCTGGAACATTATTCATTTTCAAACTGCTGATTTTCTAAACTTCCGCTCATAAAGCTGTGAGTGGGCACGGTGGCAGACACCAGGCTGCCATAGCGGCGCTGCCCGCGGGCTCCTGGAGGCTCTCTGGTTCTGGATGGCTCCCCTCGCCTTGCCGCCAGGCTCCAGGCAGCCAGGGGAAAAACCTGCTGTAACGCACTCAGAGAGGAAGGCGACGTTCCAGGAGGCCGTTGGCCGCAGCAACACATCAGGCTGCTGCCGAGGCCCTCAGGGCCTTTGGGTAATTTTGGCACCTGCCTTCTGAAAGTGAGCTGGCGGTCCCACTTGGTGTTTTTGGATGCTGTGATAAGAGTGTTCTCACACTCCACCTTTAAACAGCAGTTTGTTTCTGTGTGATGCTCCAACGAGTCTGGAAGACCCTTTCCTCTGAGCTTGAAGTAGATCCCACTCATAGTGATGCTTAGTGGAGGCTCTGGTGGTCTGGGGGAGGCTTGGCTGACCTAATAGAGGCTCTGAGGGCTCTAGTGATCTGGTGGAGGCTGTGGTGATCCGGTAGAGGGTGTGGTGATCTAGTGGAAGCTGTGGTGATCCGGTGGAGGCTGTGGTGATCTGGTAGAGGGTGTGGTGATCTAGTGGAAGCTGTGGTGATCTGGTGGAGGCTGTGGTGAATGGGTGGAGACTGTGGTGATCCAGTAGAGGGTGTGGTGATCCGGTGGAGGCTGTGGTGATCCGGTGGAGGCCGTGGTGATCTGGTAGAGGCTGTGGTGATCTGGTGGAGGCTGTGGTGATCCAGTAGATGGTGTGGTGATCCGGTGGAAGCTGTAGTGATCTGGTGGAGGCTGTGGTGATCCAGTAGAGGGTGTGGTGATCCGGTGGAAGCTGTAGTGATCCGGAGGAGGCTGTGGTGATCCGGTGGAAGCTGTAGTGATCCGGTGGAAGCTGTAGTGATCCGGTGGAAGCTGTGGCGATCTGGTGGAGGCTGTGGTGATCCGGTGGAGGCTGTGGTGATCCGGTGGAAGCTTTAGTGATCCGGTGGAGGCTGTGGTGCTCTGGTGGAGGCTGTGGTGCTCCGGTGGAGGCTGTGGTGATCTGGTGGAGGCTGTGGTGCTTCGGTGGAGGCTGTGGTGATCTGGTGGAGGCTGTGGTGATCTGGTGGAGGCTGTGGTGATCCGGTGGAAACTGTGGTGATCCGGTGGAGGCTGTGGTGCTCTGGTGGAGGCTGTGGTGATCTGGTGGAGGCTGTGGTGATCTGGTGGAGGCTGTGGTGCTCTGGTGGAGGCTGTGGTGATCTGGTGGAGGCTGTGGTGATCTGGTGGAGCCTTGCTTTCCAGACTGGCTCCAGAGGCTGAATTATTGTGGGTGTTTGTGTGATGAAGCTTAAGACGTAAACATGAGTGTTTTCTATGCAGCAGAAACCTCTGACGACACCACGTGAGTGACAGCAACCACCACTCAGTTTGTTTCATTTTGAGTCTCACACACACACACACACACACACACACACACACACACACACACACACACACACACACACACACACACACACACACACACACACACACACACACACACACACACACACACTCGTGTCGAGGCTCGTGGCTCTAGGTTGTGTGTTGTTCCTCTCAGTCATTAGCCGGCCGTGGTGTTAGCCTGTTTGCGGCCCGGGGGGAAACGTCATTAAGGCGGTATTGTGGACGCTCAGCCAAGGTTTGTTTTTGTCTTTGGAAAGGGGCCCCGGGTCCCTGGAGGGGCCCCGGCAGTGCTCCTGGGGTCCGGTTTGTTTATAACACTTCTTTGGCAGTTTGGAGGAGGTTGTCACCACAGCAGCACCAGTGGGTTTCCAATGCTAATTGGTCTCCTGGAACTTTCACTAATGGTTCCAAGTAGCTAGGGGAATAAATTATTGTGGCACGTTTGTGGCAACAGTCACACGTACACTCGCGCACAGACACAAACACAGCTCTTATTTTATGATTTTTCTCTACTTAGAGATCAAACGGTGCGATAAATGATTCATAAAGCGTCTCATTTGGCATTCGCTGCCTCTATTTGACGCTTGTTTGTCAAATGGCAATTTGATTCAGGACAGCATGGGGCGAGTGCTGGAGCGTAATTGGACGTCGCGGGTCAGCTGCTGTATGATGAATTTTTAAAAATTACCGGAAGAGATGTTAATGACCCCGGCTGCCCCAATACTGTAGAATGAAAGACGCAGACTTGTTGTGCTGAGCAGCTTGTCAGAAGATTATAAGATGTTAAAGATGGCATCGCTATTATTCATGATGGACAGGTCGCTCTGGTCACCTCTGTGTTACACAAAGCTCACGTTCTGTCTGACATGCAGCGTTTTAAATGAATTCAGACAAACATGTGAACGGGTTGGAGGCTGAAGACGTGAATGCTTCCTCTGAAGGAGCTCCTGGTCTGAAACCGTTACGTCACTTTCCGGTCTCAAACGGGGAACTTGGGTTTAATGACAAATCATTTTAAAGTTGATTGCATGATAGCTTTTCTTTGCCCTGGATTTTGCCTGTCAGGCACTCCGTTCAGATCCTTTAGAGTCCAGATGATGTCATGTTTTATGTTACCTTAACAAACGTTAACCAGGGAGCTGCAGGTTAGTTCTGATTCTTTGACTTTTCTCCATGTTTCTGCTTTTAATCAACTTGTTCAGATTTAGTTTGATTTAATTTTTAATCTTCTTGTATTTATCTAAATGTTCGTGTCCTTTGTGGCCTCACTTGCCTTGCTGTCTGGTTGTGCCTGCAGGCAGTACCCAGGGCTGCTTAATCTTCAGTTTCCAACAAAAAATAATAAAATAAAAAATACATTTATAAATGTATAAATACATAATAACGCTTTTCCTATTAACAACTGATTAGTTTTGTTGTTTGATCCTAATAAATGTGTGAAAACTTCAGTAAATTTGCATAAAATATTTTTCTGACTTCAGATCCAACAATAAAAGCTACAAAAATAATAAGTTTATCACAGAATCCTGATAGTTTAAAAAGTAAAACGTTCTTATCAAGTTTCTCACCTGTAGAAACTATTTAAATTTAACTTCATTAAAACCTTTTCTCTGTTTAACACATGGACAAAATAATCAAACTGAAGAAGAGAAGACGTTTTTATTAGCTGAGTCCGTTACAGGGTTTTAATGAATGAATCCTGAGAACCAGAACCATCAGAGTCCTGATTGGATGAGGAGCTCAGTGGTTAAAACAGTTTCTCTCTGAGCTTCTTCAGAGTCTCTGCTGCTCGTCTATTTAGGCTCCACCCACCCGTCTCTGCAGAACTGAGATAGAAACTCAGCGCTTCCTCTGGATGAAGGTGTGTGTGGGTCTGTAGAGGTTTGTGTGGGTCTGTAGGGGTGTGTGTGGGTCTGTAGGGGCGTGTGTGGGTCTGTAGAGGTGTGTGTGGGTCTGTAGGGGTGTGTGTGGGTCTGTAGGGGTGTGTGTGGGTCTGTAGGGGTGTGTGAGGGTCTGTAGGGGTGTGTATGGGTCTGTAGGAGTGTGTGTGGGTCTGTAGGGGTGTGTGAGGGTCTGTAGGGGTGTGTGAGGGTCTGTAGGGGTGTGTGTGGGTCTGTAGGGGTGTGTGTGGGTCTGTAGGGGTGTGTGAGGGTCTGTAGGGGTGTGTATGGGTCTGTAGGGGTGTGTATGGGTCTGTAGGAGTGTGTGTGGGTCTGTAGGGGTGTGTGAGGGTATGTAGGGTGTGTGGGGGTCTGTAGGGGTGTGTGTGGGTCTGTAGGGGTGTGTGAGGGTCTGTAGGGGTGTGTATGGGTCTGTAGGAGTGTGTGTGGGTCTGTAGGGGTGTGTGGAGGTATGTAGGAGTGTGTGTGGGTCTGTAGGGGTGTGTGAGGGTCTGTAGGGGTGTGTGGGGGTCTGTAGGGGTGTGTGAGGGTCTGTAGGGGTGTGTGAGGGTCTGTAGGGGTGTGTATGGGTCTGTAGGAGTGTGTGTGGGTCTGTAGGGGTGTGTGGGGGTCTGTAGGGGTGTGTGTGGGTCTGTAGGGGTGTGTGAGGGTCTGTAGGGGTGTGTGAGGGTCTGTAGGGGTGTGTATGGGTCTGTAGGAGTGTGTGTGGGTCTGTAGGGGTGTGTGTGGGTCTGTAGGGGGGTGTGTGGGTCTGTAGGGGTGTGTGTGTGAGTCTGTAGGGGTGTGTGGGGGTCTGTAGGGGTGTGTGAGGGTCTGTAGGGGTGTGTATGGGTCTGTAGGGGTGTGTGTGGGTCTGTAGGGGTGTGTGTGGGTCTGTAGGGGCGTGTGTGGGTCTGTAGGGGCGTGTGTGGGTCTGTAGAGGTGTGTGTGGGTCTGTAGGGGTGTGTGGGGGTCTGTAGGGGTGTGTGTGTGAGTCTGTAGGGGTGTGTGGGGGTCTGTGGGGGTGTGTGGGGGTCTGTGGGGGTGTGTGTGGGTCTGTAGGGGTGTGTGAGGGTAAGTAGGGGTGTGTGGGGGTCTGTAGGGGTGTGTGTGGGTCTGTAGGGGCGTGTGTGGGTCTGTAGGGGCGTGTGTGGGTCTGTAGAGGTGTGTGTGGGTCTGTAGGGGTGTGTGTGGGTCTGTAGGGGCGTGTGTGGGTCTGTAGGGGTGTGTGTGGGTCTGTAGGGGGTGTGTGTGGGTCTGTAGGGGTTTCTGTGGGTCTGTAGGGGTGTGTGGGTCTGTAGGGGTGTGTGTGGGTCTGTAGAGGTGTGTGTGGGTCTGTAGGGGTGTGTGAGGGTCTGTAGGGGTGTGTGAGGGTCTGTAGGGGTGTGTGAGGGTCTGTAGGGGTGTGTGGGGGTCTGTAGGGGTGTGTGTGGGTCTGTAGGGGTGTGTGTGGGTCTGTAGAGGTGTGTGTGGGTCTGTAGGGGTGTGTGTGGGTCTGTAGGGGGGTGTGTGGGTCTGTAGGGGGGTGTGGGGGTCTGTAGGGGTGTGTGGGTCTGTAGGGGTGTGTGGGGGTCTGTAGGGGTGTGTGAGGGTATGTAGGGGTGTGTGAGGGTCTGTAGGGGTGTGTGTGGGTCTGTAGGGGTGTGTGAGGGTATGTAGGGGTGTGTGAGGGTATGTAGGGGTGTGTGTGGGTCTGTAGGG
>SSNR01000274.1:579355-586855 GCA_006937965.1 Callopanchax toddi | reverse complement strand
TGAGTGACGTGTTTCATCAACACAGTGTGACAGTCAAAACTCAGAACATCAACAGAGTGACAACATGTTTTGTGAGCTGTGAATGATTGAACCCTGCGATACAGTTTGAGCAGGACCTGAGAGCAAAGCACAGTTTAAACTTGGCTTAGAGTGACGCGCCGTGTGCATGATGAGCAGTTATTGACCCGTGCGTCCTGCACATTTGAAAACTTCTGGCCTGCACCAAACCGCCCCGCATCACTGCGTCTATCTTTACAACCCACCCCGACCCTCATTAAAAACACGTTATAATATTGACTGAATGCGCTTTTATTTAGTCTGACCATCTCCCAAAAAAAGTTCTTTTTTGACCGTCTCCAAAATGTGTTTATGCAAAGTTCAAAGTTTGCACAGTTACATTTCTCTGTCACGTTTTCTTTTATAAATCCTAAAGTTTGCAGAGAAAGTGTCTCCCTTTACAACCTGCTTTTTGGTTTTATAAATTTTATATAAAATATATTATAAACATATATTTATTTTATAAGTTTTATAAATGAGGCCACAGCGATCACGGAGCGAGAAACGGACGTCTCTCAGCCTGTCTTTATAGCTGCAGACGCTCTCTGTCATTCTTACTAACAGCATGGTCCTACCGTGCGTGCACACACACACACAACGCACACGCACAAACACACACACACGCACAGACACACAATGACGGAAAATTTTGCTTGAGGGATATGTTTCTTGGCTGACCTGGGAGCGCCTTAGGATCCCCCAGAGAAGCTGGCCGAGGTGACTGGGAGGAGGGACGCCTGGCAGGCTGTTGCCCTCAAGATCAGACCTCGGATAAGCGGAGGAAAATGGATGGATGGACGGAAAATTTTCCATTAATGCGACCCCTGATTTAAACCCATCCCACACTGCACTGCACTGAAAGTAAACATTTATTAACCCAACCCGCGCATCATTAGTGCACCTGTTTGTAGAGGTGGGGCTATAGAACGTTGGGGGGTGGGGGGGAATGGATGTTTTGGGGAGATGTTTTTAAAGCTAAAACTACTTTAAAGAATACAATTTTGCATAGTGTTTGATACACTGATATTAATACTGTGGAATTATTGATCGTACAGAGTGTTAAATTATCCTACAAATACGATATTTATCTACGTCTGGCCTCACTGTCTACAGTGCCAGCTAGCGTGGGAACTCCCCTTAGTGATGTCACAGGTCAAAATTTTATTTAAAAGTGTTTTTAGAAGCTTTGCTGAAAAGGGGCACTTTTGACCAGAAAAATGGTTTAAAAACATGTATTGTAAAACAAAAAACCCTCAATAAACGTTTCAAATTGTGTGTTTTGACAGCATTTTATCTGAAAAAAAAACTACCTGAAATTTGCTGTTTAAGATCCTGGTACGATACTTTAATATTTTCCAATTTGGCAACCCTGGGCACATGAGCATCACCCATCCCTTCCTCTCTCTCTCTCTCTCTTTCTCTCTCTCTCTCTCTCTCTCTCTCTCTCTCTCTCTCTCTCACACACACACACACACACACACACACACACACACACACACACACACACACACACACACACACACACACACACACACACACACCCCTCTGCTCAGCCAGATTTATTGTAAATGTCACACACCAACATGATAATGACAGACAGACTGACTCCTACAGAACTAAAACCACAGGCCAGTCATTTTCAACAGTATTTTCTGTCATTTACCTTTTTTTTTAAAACTTTGATGGATGAATCTGAAGGTTGTCTGTCATTTTGACGGATTACAATTCACACACCTGAGCACTTGGTGGAGAGTCAGCAGATTAACTCTCTCTCTCAATGACCTCGTTGGCATCACTTGAAAAAATATCACACCAGAAGTCAGAGTTTCTTCAAAACCTCAACAACTGTGATGGGACTGACAGTGGAGGATGAAGGAGTTTGATTTCACTCAAGCTGATTCTGGTCCACGGGGACCAGGACCAGAATTTGTTTCAGCCCCCAGCAGTTGAACTGTTGATGTTTTCAATCGTTTCATCTCATTATTTAAATGCAGGGTGAACATAATATTTTCTGTGAGGTGAGAATCAGGCGTGGATATTTGATGCTCATCTGTAAATTGTTTCTGTTGGTGTGTGCACAGCGACTTGACCTGACCGTCAGAATAATTAAATTAAATTAATTGTTCAGGATGAGTCGGTTCAGATAGTGGAGAGAGGGGGAAAAAACGTGTCAATTTTTAAAAGCCCTCCGGTTCTGACCAAGTGTTGGCTTATTTGAGGTTCAGGACGGGTGAATTCTTGGGTCTGTTGAAGTGCGTCTTTATGGGCGCTGCTGTGACACCATCAGACAGAACGCTACACCGGGTTAGAGAGACCCCCCCCCCCCCCCCCCCCCCCCCCCCGTCCTCCCTCGTTCTCTTTTTCGCTTTCTCTTCTGATCAAACCCAATGCAACCATTAATTTAAATATTAGACCCTAACGGTTCAGGTCGGTTGAAAATGAGAACTCTAAATAAAAACACAAACTTTGATATGAACGTAAGAGCCGCATGAAGCCAGGCAGAGCCGCATGCGGCTCTAGAGCTGCAGGTTCAGCACTGCTTTAAAAGTAACAGCCTCCTTCGTGACTCTGCAAACTCCAACTTTAACCTCCACTCAGTCGGGTAGAAGCTTCTGGTCTGAGAGGAGAGACACGCTGGACGGAGCAGAGCCAGTTTCTAGGAGGATGAATTTATTTATTTTAATTGTTCATCCTCTGATTCAGGTGGAACATTCCAGACTGTGTGACGTCGGTGTGTTTTCTAGACAAACTGCTGCTGAACTTCCTGTTTGTGGTTGTCGGTCCTTCATTGAATTTGTGTATTTGACTGCTTTGATTAGGACATGACATGATGCTGATAATAGTCCAATCCATGGAATACACACACACACGCACACACACGCACGCACGCACGCACGCACACACACGCACACAGAAACACAGAGTTATTGTCGGCACATTAATGGACACAGAGACGTGTTTGTGTGGACACACTGTCAGTCGTCTGCTGGTGATTTACTGCAGCTCCGTTTGTTTCGCTGCATTTTAGAGCCTGTTAAAAAACGCAGAGATTTATTACAGAACACACACACACACACACACACACACACACACACACACACACACACACACCCAGGGCTGTGGTGTTTTTAGTGACCCATCATGCAAATGCCGTGTCTCAGCCGCTACAGTAAAGTGGTTTAAAGCTCAGAATTCACGCCTCGCTGAAGTAAATCAGAGCTGGCCTCTCTCTGTGCTCTACGTCCTGAGATCTCTGAAGCTTTTCTATTCTGCTCACACCTTCATCACCTGTGTTGATGTGAGGAACGTTTCTTCCGTCTGTCACAATTCAGCCGTGACCTCAGCACTCCCTCCAGCTGAAACGTTTCAGACGGTTGGTTGATGTTTGCAGCTGCAGCTCGCTGATCGGACGCTGTTTGGTTTTACAGAGATCAGCTGATAAAAAGTTAATTCTCCTCTTGGAGACTAAAGAAGGTGATGAACGTCTGAAGCATCAGCTGAAGGGACCACTGGCAGTGTGTGTGTGTGTGTGAATATAAATATGTGCCGATGCTCCTCTCAGAGGTCGCTTTGTTTCCTCCGTTTGCCGGTTAATGGCTGAAATCCTGCCGAGGCAGCAGAACGCGGCGCTGACGGATCACCGTAACTCCACCGTTATTACACCCTAATATTGCAATTAGATGGGTGGCCAAGTTGCCCGAGCGGGGCAATAAATTGCCACAGAATGTCAAAACGAACGAGGAGGCTGGGCTCTAATTACCCAGAGCGCACCTCTTCCTCATCGCTGGCCCCTCCCCCATCTGCTGCCTGACCATCACCTCTGGTTTAATGGAAGAGCCTTACAAGCAGGCCACGACCCCCCCACGGCACCGCTCAGTCCTCCACAACCATTTGGATCTGTGATGGAAGCGTTGAGAGGTGAGTTTAGAGTGATTGAGAGTAACCTTTGACCTCCACACAGCAGCAGCTTCATACTCATCAGCCTCAAGATCAAAGACTGACCAAACATCTGGAATTAAATCATCTCACTCAGAGTCTGGAAAAACAGAAGTCTCATCTGGATGGAGAGCACCAGGAACTATTCAACATCAAGTTAAAACTAAACAAAACAAATCTGGTAAACCCAGAGGGAAGTTAGACATTTCAGTAGATTATTCATGGACAGGAAGGATCTCCTGTAGTGGTCTCTGATGGACAGGAAGGATCTCCTGTAGTGGTCTCTGATGGACAGGAAGGATCTCCTGTAGTGGTCTGAGATGGACAGGAAGGATCTCCTGTAGCGGTCTGTGATGGACAGGAAGGATCTCCTGTAGTGGTCTGTGATGGACAGGAAGGATCTCCTGTAGTGGTCTGTGATGGACAGGAAGGATCTCCTGTAGTGGTCTGTGATGGACAGGAAGGATCTCCTGTAGTGGACTGAGATGGACAGGAAGGATCTCCTGTAGTGGACTGAGATGGACAGGAAGGATCTCCTGTAGTGGTCTGTGATGGACAGGAAGGATCTCCTGTAGTGGTCTGTGATGGACAGGAAGGATCTCCTGTAGTGGTCTGAGATGGACAGGAAGGATCTTCTGCGTTGCAGCAGATCTGAAGGAGCCTCTGACTGAAGACACTCTGTTGTTGAATGAAGATCTCAGTTCAGTATCTGGTCTTCAGAGATGATCCTCCACAGCAGCAGATCCTGGATTACATCATCTGTTGTTGACCAGCTGCTAATCCACCTCCTCTGCTTTTTCTGCTCCTCTTCTAATCTCTGTCTGCTGGTATCGTCTGTTGGAGTCTGGATCTGATCCTGAACCACGTCTCAGTGAAACACGAGATTCTGGATGGATCCTCATCAGAGCTTCAAGCTGGTCCATCTGGTTCAGGAGAGATCTCAGGTTCCCTGTTAGGATGGATGAAGTGATGGTTCAAACTTCCTCTCTCTCCTCTTTGCTCCTGCTTTACATCCATGACTCCTCCTTATTAACTCAGCTGATATTTTGGGTCACAGGTTGGGTTTTATTCATTCTTTGCAGGTGTCAATCAGCTGCTCTCTCTTGTAAACAAGCCTATGGTTGCTATGGTTTCATATCATACAAAGTGGCCAAAAAGTAAAAAAGTTACAGTAAAAATCCTCCAAGCAGCACAGGATTCAGACCAGAACTAAAATCACTCAAAGCAGCAAAACCTTCAATCAGAAACATGAAGAAAAAAATCCTAAAACAAAAAAAATCACTGCTATCAATACAGAGCTGCTGGAACAAGCTGCCACCAGGTGGAGCTGTTCTAGGATCATGTTGCTTTTAGAACATGTTGAACAATCAAAATGTTGGTTTTACAAACAGGAAGGAGATGAAACATCATCCTGGTTTTATCCTGAGATTCTGTTTTATTCAACAAATTTAGACCTGTTTGAATGTAAACAATAACCATGACATGTCCTGTTAGAGGAAACTGGTATTTGACTTATTCTTGGTTATGATTGTTCCTGTTGTGTGTTTCATTCAGTAGATATACGGTTCCATTGACTTCCACTTTTACTGCGTCTGAACTTTCTAACTTATTTTTAGTCAGAACAGAATTCAACATTCTTTATTTTTAAAATCCCAACTCCAGGTTTTCCCTTTCTCCCTCTCTGCTGTCTGACTCAACCTGATCGATTCACTTAATTAATCAGTCAACCTTCGGTTCAGTTTGAATGTTTAAATAATTGGTTGATGTGAATTCAGTTTTTGTGTTTTCCTTATTTTATGTGTTTATTAAAATAGTTTATTTAGAATAGAATAGAATAGAATAGAATAGATATAATATATTTTCAATAATTATTGATTATCAATCAATATGAGTTTTTTTAATCGATAGACTTTTTTCATCCAGTCATTCAGCTCAAGATGCATCCCTAGCTTCTTTATCTGGTAGTCTCATCTAGTCGATTATATCTCTGATCTGGGATCGTCTCGTTGGCCTGACCTTCACAGTTTAATGCTTTGAGAGCTAACACAAGCTGCACTGCAAAAATAGATCTCTAAGAAAGTAAAATAGCCTTGTTTTTGACATTTTGACTTATTTTTGTCTAAAAAGAAAATATATTCTTACAGCCCTACTTGAAATAGGCCAAATCTTCTTAAATATGGTCAAATTTTCTAGATTTGAGCAAAAAAAATCTGCCAATGGGCTAAGCTAAATTTGCTTGGCTAGATTCCTTAAAACTAGCGAATTGTTCTAAATGCAGAAATTTTTGCTAAAGTGTCTTCTGTGATATAAAAACTACATTTCCCATCAGCCAACACTGTGGAAGCAGTAGTATCCCCTCTGATCCCAACTGTAGTAATAAAAGCTGGATACTAAGACGGAGGAGGGCTTTTATTTCAGCGGTTTTCTGGGCGCTTTAAGAATTTATCATCATTTGGTGAGAGAAAGTCCGTCTGCAGTTGGGATGCTTTATGGTCTCCCGGGAGCTGAAACACCAGCGAGGCAGCAGGAGGAGCTTTGATTTAAGGAGGCGATTCAGGAGGAAACAGGAGCTCAGATAAAGTTCACCTGTGATGGCTTTCCTTTCTTTTATTGTGTTCATGCAGAAGTTTGGTGCATAAATTCCAGACTGTGTTTTAGTTTGGTGAGACTGTTCTTCCCTCCATCAGGAGGAGGGTCTCATAAGGAACATTTAACCTTCAGAACTCTCAGGCGTCTGCCCCGTCTGGTTTACAGGACTTCACCAGACCTGGAACCATTTTAAATGTTCATCAAACTCAGAAAGCCTCAGGACCTTCACAGACCAGTCCTGGTTCTGATCTGACTCTCTTTTAGTTCTGATCAGTCCTCCTGCCCAGTTCTAGTTACTCAGTTTCACTCCTGACACCTGGTTCTGGTCCCTCTTCCTGGTTCTGGTCCATTCTCCAGGTTCTGGTCTATTCTTCAGGTTCTGGTTGGTCCTCCTGGTTCTGGTTGTTTCTCCTGGTTCTGGTTGGTCCTCCTGGTTCTGGTTGTTTCTCCTGGTTCTGGTTGGTCCTCCTGGTTCTGGTTGTTTCTCCTGGTTCTGGTTGTTTCTCCTGGTTCTGGTTGGTCCTCCTGGTTCTGGTTGTTTCTCCTGGTTCTGGTTGGTCCTCCTGGTTCTGGTTGGTCCTCCTGGTTCTGGTTGTTTCTCCTGGTTCTGGTTGGTCCTCCTGGTTCTGGTTGTTTCTCCTGGTTCTGGTTGGTCCTCCTGGTTCTGGTTGTTTCTCCTGGTTCTGGTTGTTTCTCCTGGTTCTGGTTGGTCCTCCTGGTTCTGGTTGTTTCTCCTGGTTCTGGTTGGTCCTCCTGGTTCTGGTTGGTCCTCCTGGTTCTGGTTGTTTCTCCTGGTTCTGGTTGTTTCTCCTGGTTCTGGTTGGTCCTCCTGGTTCTGGTTGGTCCTCCTGGATCTGGTTGGTCCTCCTGGTTCTGGTTGTTTCTCCTGGTTCTGGTTGGTCCTGTCTCTTATACACG